>SNQJ01S0038473.1:74074-90105 GCA_010110895.2 Picea sitchensis
ATACAACAACCAAGAACAGTGGACGAAGGACCTAACACAATACTTTTCTTTTTTACACAAAGCAATGGTGTAGGGTCAAGTATTGATGATGTTTTTTAGGATCCATTTGCAGCCTGTCTGCAACCAAAAAATGGGCCTAGGCTCATTGATTTCTTCAATGGAAAGTGTATTTCCAAATGTTTCTTTGACGCGCCTTCAAGTAAGAATTATCTCTGGTGCTTAAGGAAGCACATTTCAAAACTTCAAACAATTGAAAAAATGATGAAATGGCTTCATTGGTTGTTTCATGTAACTTGAACGCTTCAGTTTCCCAATAATTAGAGTAGGTGTGTGCAATAAGCTTGCTAGACAAGCATTGTTTTCATCATTTTTTCAGTTATAGTTTTCATTTTCATTTAGTTTCATTTGAAGGTCACAGATCAAAGCAGATTGTAGAGGTTAAAGGTTGAGAGCATGACTCCACAAGCCCAAAGGATAAGGCACTGAAACTACAAGACTTATTAAAGCCTCACAGGGAGGACTCTATCCCCCATGGAGCCTATGTTACCACAATATTGGTTTATGCCTCAGCGTTTCATAAGTGGTGCTACCTATAGGCGCTACCTAATATTTCATTGAGAACAGAATCTGCATTTCATTATTCATTTTGGCAAATGAATACAATTTTTATGGGATTTTTATTTGTTTTGGGGAAAATTGAAATTATATTGAGTTATTCCCAATATCCAAGTTCAAGCATCAGAGCACCCATGGATTTATGTTACCGAGTTGCATGCAGAAACACAGTCGGGCACTACCTACAGGCGCTGCATAATATTCTGGCAGAGGCTAAATTGTGCAGAGTTATTCTGCCAGTTTTGAGTCACTAATTTAAAACTTGGGTTATGAGCAGTTGAGGATGTATTTTTTTAAACTGGAGGAGGTTTTTGTTCATAACATTCCAAATAACAAAAATAGCTCTCAGTTTTTCAAAATGTGTTTTGGTTTGAGAGATATTGGATATAGAAGTAGGCACTGCGTACTCTGCACAGTGGTGCTGCGTACTAATTTCCTGTAGCAGTCACGGTTTTGATATTCGCCTTGTTGGTAGGTTGCCACATGTCAAGGAGAGTTTGAATGGATTCTCAAGGAGAATTTATATATCAAGGGATACCTGCACCTAAGATTTAGCTCCATCAAAGTCCTCATGCATGAGGTGGAAACAATTTATTAATGAATTCCAACAAATTCCTGAAAATCAATAGTTTGTTGGACTTTTGTCTCTTTGACTATTGCCACCTATCTCCAAGGCTTAGAATCCAATGGAGGAGATGGAATTCGACCTCCTTAGGTTATTTGGATGTTATTTTCTATTTAAAGAGGGAGATATCTCTTGGAGAAGGGGATGGATGAGCTAAGAGAGGCTAGAAAGAGATGTAGCAGGCAGTTTTCCTGTGTGTGTTCATTTGTAAGCATGTGGGCATTTTTTTATTGTAAGCATTACTG
Organism: Picea sitchensis; assembly: GCA_010110895.2. Classification (NCBI taxonomy): domain Eukaryota; kingdom Viridiplantae; phylum Streptophyta; class Pinopsida; order Pinales; family Pinaceae; genus Picea; species Picea sitchensis. The sequence goes on from SNQJ01S0038473.1 coordinate 75,560, forward strand.
CTATTGGAGACTCATGAGAGATGTGATTTCAGATTGTAACTCACCTGTCTATATTTCTTCTTATTTGAATATATTGCATATTTGAGGATCAAAGGCTGTCAATGATTTATGGATCCCTAAGCAACAGAGGATCTGTTGTATTTTGCCCATCAATCATTGTTTATATTCAAGTATCTATTGATTCATTAAATTGAGAGGATATTTGTTTAGTGAAATTTCTACCTTGTGTTTTCCTTCTTCATTCTTCCACTTATCAACATATAATCTTGTTTTATGTTGAGCATCTTTTGTGCCTTCGATGAGTAGGATGTTTGTGACTCCATTTCCCATTGGTGTAGCCTACTTATCTGCAGTTTGTTGCCCTCTCTCTTTCTTTATCCATCTTGCTAATCCACCTATTCAAAACCAAAGTTATCTTTTACACTCTGATGGGTGTTGAGCTTACACTTTAGCAGTCAAAGTGTGACTTTCAGTGCTAACAGTAGGCATGCACGCGTTCTTTAGTTAATATGGTGTGGTGATGTACTGTAATTGTTTAGCACCATTATCAAGGGTTCAGATATACTGACCTGCATTAGATTGTGGAATTTTGTGGTAATGGAAATTTTGCAAAGTGTTAATTATTTTAACTTTATTTGAATAAGTGTAGTGTTAGTTATTTTTATTTGGATGGCAAGTTTGCAAAGTGTTAATTAATTAAATTCCAAGGCAAAGGCCACAAGAAAAAGTTTTCAAAGGAAAACACATCAAACCAAAATCAAAGCCATCTGTGAAACATAATATATATACTCAAATCAAGCAATATGGCTGAAATCTCATTGCAGTTATCCCTTAATATGCAAGGACTAAGTTGCTTTGCAACAATCCTTGTTCATACATTGAATTATATAATGAGATTGGTTTATATTCTTCAAATGTCTTAGGACCATTCTTCTTTGAAATCAAAGCTATAAATGTATCATTTAAGGCTCACAATATCTTTCCATAGGCTCTAGACTCCTCTATTACCTTTATCAATTCTTTCTCCAACAAGTCATAGAAACCTAGATAAAATTTATTTATCCATCCAACCCAACACTCTTTTCCTTTTTGAAAAAGTTCAAAACTGTATCAAGTTTTTATTTTATGGTTTTTGTTTCTCATTTATCAACCTTGGGAACAAAGAGACTACATTTAAAACATTTGTTATGTTTTACCTTGGAGGCTCTTGAAACAAATATTTAAATTATTTTTTCCTTCTTTGGTAATTTCAAGGAAATTTCTAGTCATAGAACCATCTTGCTTCTTTATTTCCCAAATGGCATTTATATCCTTCTCATTTTTAGCATGGTTATGTAAAAAAATAGTATTTCCATCACCTTTTGTGATCTGAAATGGATCTGAACAAGCAAATGGTTGTATGACTCAGTACTTGCAAATGTAATTCAATAATTGATGAAGGGTATATAACTATAAAGGATAATGCAAGGTGTAAAAAAAATCAAATGTGACAAAGAGAGGGAAAAAATAATTAAATAAAATAGAAAAATTAAAACAAGAGAGAAAAGATTGAGGAATTGGAAATTAAAGGTCAGGCGTGTTGACCTTCCCATTACCCTAGATCTCCATATTTATTTTTGTAATTAGTCTCCCAAAGGGATTTTTGGGCTGATTGATAGGCAAAGAGAGGAGGATGCACAAATATCCATGAGCTACATTGTAACCAGATATTTCCAAAATGAACAACTAAGCAATCATTCAAATCTATTTTTCCCATTTGGGTTTCCAGGGTAAATACAATGTATTTTTGTATGGACTTGTCTATGGTTGTGGAGTAATAATTGTGTGTGAAATAATGCCCTTATTTTCTTTTAATGTGTTTCTCTTAGTGTGTTAATGGTGACAATTAAGAATGGCAAGGAGAAAATCCTGTGTAAGAGTTATTGTTGATCTTGGCTATGATTAATATGATTCGTATAGTTGAATTCATGGTTAAAATGGAGAATTCCCCATTGTATTTATGTTACCTTCACTCAAAATTTAATTTTCCTATTAATACTATGTATTCCAATGGCTACCTAACAATTCTTTATGGTGTGAAGATTCATTTATTGAAAATGCTCTGAGTTTTGCTTCATGTTTTCATTCATATTGGTCATTAAAGAATCCTAATAGCTTTGGAATGCACACCATTGGATTATCTCTAAGATTCAAGATCAATGGATCATATAATATTGTTGTTGCACTACTGTAGGGAGTTTCCAATTCCATTTTTTCTTGTTTAATTAATTGTTGGAGAAGGGAAAAAATGTCAAAGTTGCTTGCCATGGCTGCCACGTGACATCTTCTTGTTCTCCAAATATTAGATTTCTAAATGTAAGCATAACAAAGACCACACACTTCCTAGCAAGCAATTTAAACCACTCCATGGGCCATACACCATGTGTTTGACCATTTGGAGGTTGTACACACCATTGTACAAGCCATATGCATTGCATTCAAGCAATACAACAATCTCTTTTCATTGTACATTGGGATGAGGGTTGAGGTTATTTAATTAATCAAAGGAAGTTTTAATTACTTCTTTATAGTCAAATCATTTGGAATTTAGTGGTTGGCATTCCCCTTCTCTAATCATTGGATCTATCCACATATTCATTGCAATATGTCTTGTATTGGAATTTTCACATAGTTACGATAGTGTTCGATTTAATGGTCATCAAGGAAGAATTAAGTAATGGAGCAAGATATAGTATTGAAAGTATCTCATCCTTGATCACTTTGATAAATTCTAGCTCAGTTGGATATTCACATGTGTTGATCAAAAAGATTGTCTTATAGTCTTTGAGACAACCTCACGAAGATAATCCCCCTGCATTTTTAAAGAGGTGTACTCCTCTATTTCAAATACAATAAAAGAACAAATAAAATGCATGAGAAAGGATCAAGATTATTCTTGAAATATATATTCACATGCAAATAATACCTGAGAAAGGATCGGGTATCTTGTAGAAAGTAAATATTTACAATATGTTACAAGGTTATAAACTAAAAGAGTATGCAATAAAATAAGACGACATTTCCATCACAACATTCATCAAAATAGAACACAATATTCAGTGAAAGGAAAAAGAAAATATGGACCGCATATGGTAGAGAAATGTAAATGATCATTTTATTAAACACAAATAAGACTTTGATAGAAATACATCTAAAATCTCATGCTTAAATTCAAAGTATTGAGATATCAATAATGTTATGTCCCAAACTAGTTCTTTAGGAACCTCAAAAAATAATAGATGTCTTTAAATAAATAAAGAGTATTGTCTTGGATTACAAATAAAAGATTGTGTTGTCATTCAAATAGGACTAGGATGTGGCTCCTGTGAACCATGAAATGAAAAAGACCTGGAAGAAACAAGAAAAATAGTTAAGGGTTAGGCTTAGGTTTCACAGGTTATTAGGAATAGAAAGGAAATATGACAAATGATTGTAGAAGAAAAGATGGCAAGGATGAGAATAGGGTTGCTACTTGACTCACTGTGATGGGAATCTTCTCTGATCCTCTTACTTTCTTATTGATTCTTCTTTTGTATATGGTTTTTGTGATGGAGGTGGCATAATTGTTGTAAACACTTCATGTTGATATGTCTTAGTGATCTTGCTTAGGGATTTTCTTAGCCACTCTTATGTGTATTCCCTCATTGGGGCCATTGTGATCTCATGCTTTATCTTTATCTTGAACAACTCATTATCCATTTCTCTTAGGTCAATACCCAGCTAGTGCAACATGTCATCGATGTCATCATTCTTGTTAATATATCAGACCATCCACCTTTCAACTTCATCTTTAGATAATTCTATTGAGTCAATGAACTCACTCGCCCATGCAATTTTTAATGCCTCGAGTTGATCCAGTGGTTTCTCTTTATATATAATTATTGTGTCCATTAATAAATTTGAGTTGTCAAGTTCCTTTTTGAGATCAAAAAGTTTTAGGAAAAGGTCACCTCTCTTACTTTTCATAGCATCCAGCTCGTTCAACATTTCTCTTAAACTTTTAATTATTTTCAACCAATAGGAATTAATTTGCTTCATTTGGGTACTAGACGGAAGGTTTTGTTCTCTTCTATGGGTGTCACTTAAACTTGAAACTTTTGTCGCAAATCTTCCCACAACATCCTTTTAAAAGCCTTCATTTGTTTCCAGATATTTTTGGAGATATTCTTTGAAATGCATCATCCTCATTGAATAATTGGTAGAGCTTTGTGCAAGCTCCCAGATTTCTTGGATTAAGTCTATTATTTTTTGAATTCCATCTCCGACATACTTTCTTACTACCAACAACAAAATAGATGAACCTTTCAACTTATTTTTGTTTTCTAGGACATCCTCTAAGGTAAGTGTTGGTTGAATTGTGGTTAATGGATTGGTAAACAATGGTTTCGAAATCAAATCTATCTCTAATTACTTTATTTTTTCTTTTAAAATTAAATTTTATTTTTCAATATTACAGACAGATTCCTTTAATGCTTCTTTGGTTTCCTCGTGAAACTGTACAATATTTAAAGGTGAAACCCCATGGAAATCAATTTCTGATTTCCATTTTTCAGACACTTTTTTTTTTATGTTTACCTTCTCTATTAACATTTTTTGGGAATTTTGATTGTAGGTCACGTGGTGAAGTGTTACAGACTCTTCTTCAAATATTTCTAGTTCTTGAGTGGCTAGAGCTTCGGAAATTTCCTAGGTTTCTAGCAGTCATTTTTATGACCAACTGGGCTCTTCGATAACTTCATCTAAATCCATTGCTTGGGGAATTTCTTAAATTTTGAGTATTTCTAGTCATGTTTTATGGGTCTCTCTTTTTCTTTTAGAAGAGGTGTGCACAACATGGGATTTTTCAAGATTTTTCTTCATAGGGTCTTTGTCACCACCATCATTTGATTTTTAGAAAGGTGTTTAACTCATTTCCATACTATTACAGCTTGTTATTTTTTTTTTGTTGGGGTACTTCTTTGTGAAACCGTAGGAGAATTGGGGGGGGGTTTGTTACTTCTTTGTCATGTTGTCGATAACACTCATTATCTCGAGGAGATTTAAATTATCCCCTCCTCCTTTAAATTGTCCAGGCTTAGTGAAATAAGAAGAGTATCCCACTAGAGACATGTGTGAAGTAAACAGATCATTAGGTTTGAAACCCTCAATGCATTCATCTTCCTTTAGGATGAGTTGGTCAAATTGACCTGCAAATTCATCCAAATGAGAGATATTATTTACAACAACTTCTCTGAATCTCCAATGCAATGGGATGAATTTCTTTTTTCCTTTCTCATTAAAGAAATGAGCACGATACGTGTATTGTCTGCATACTTCTATAACAAAGTGTTTCTCTGATAAATAGAAAGGGAGCAGAAAGGGTTTCTCTTGGAAATCGAATAGCCTTATGATACTGAAATCCTATGTGGCTTCAAAAATTCCTTTTTCTAAGAGAAAGGTGGCATCCTTGAGTGATAGTCTTGATGTGTTGGGATCAAAGATTAATTTTTTTAATTCAGAAATAAAATTGTTATGGATCGGGTAGAAATAATATTGAGCCTTGTGTCTCCATAAGGCTCGATACCAAGCAAAAACTGGCTCCACCTTGAAGTTGACACTTCTTTCCCTCGACAAGAATTCGAAAACATGGCAGTAGGCTATGGATAAAATCAAATAAGATGTCATGTAGAATTTACGGGTCCTTTTCAGACCACCCAGTTGTAATGAAATTTCATTGGAAATAAGGTGGCCCCAATCAAACAAGGTGTCTTCATGCACAACAAAGTGGAGGATATAAATGATATTTTTTAGGATAGAGTTCATGGATTCTAAACCAATTATATAAGCAAACAACAACGCAAATTCCTTGTAGAGATACTTTAAGGAAATTACCCCAATCTTACAAGCATTGGTTTTAGATCTTGGGTCAGACAAATGTTTTTGAGGAGCTTTTGTCCTCCTCTATGTTCCTTGAGGAATTCACTGGCTTCTTCACCCTTGAATCGCATGGTGGGCTTCGAGAGTCATAGAATTCTTGTGAAAATTGAAGGAGCCAAGGAGATAGGTTGTTTCCCCTGAACTTGAATTATTCTCCTCTATGAATCAAATTTATCTACACACCAAAGAACTAGCTCTTTGAAATCTGTCACCGTAGGCACACAACCAGCCAAAGATATGCTTGAAATCCAGACTTGGTTTGTTTTCTTCTCGACGGGAGGGAGGGCCTTGTACCACTTGTAAGCATGTAACCACTGGAACTCGTGGTCTTCACGTCCAAGAGTATTTAGTGTATCTCCACAATAAAACTCTTATCCCCTACTTGACATAATTTACACTAATTTATATTATTGCCAATAGGTGGTGCTACTATCGATATAAGATTATACAGCATGGCATATTAGTCCTTTATTTAATTTACCACATATTTCCTTGATTATTAACCACCATGGCTCTTATTTCAAAGTTGTTGGCATGCACAGTGAGATTTAGAATTTATTACAAAGATTTATGAAATCTTCACCACTTTAATAAAGACATTGTTTTCACACAAGTGGTGGTTGATGTTGTGGGGGGGAATAAATGTGATCAATAAATGGTGATGTGATGTCATGGAATATGGAAAATGGTTAAGTATGGAAGTGTGAAAACAGGAATGGAGAGTGCAATATGGTGAATGCGGGATTGTGGGATTTGGGACACAAGACATGGAGAATGCAAAATGTGGAAGGGAATGACTCTCACATACGCAATGAGAAAATAGACTAAGTATGGGAAGAGAATGTTATTTGGGTCACAAAATTTAAAGGTTCATTACATAGAATGCGGGAATGCAGGTTATGAGACATGATCATGAAGGAAAAGGGTAAGTGGAAGATAAGGGTGTCCCACAACCGCATTCAAAGAAACGACTAAGTATTAAAAAGGTGAAGGGTGAAATTTAGAGGATGCAGAGATAGATGGGTCATTTTGAGTGTTGTGTGATTGTAGGACATAGTACATGGGAATTGTGGGACATGAACATGTTGGTCTCTCGCAACAGGACTCCCGCATCGCTTGAAAAATGACTAAGTTTTGGAATTGCAAGAGAAGAAAAATGACTAAGTAAAGATATATGGGATTGCAAGTCTACGAATTGGGGAATTTGGTGGTGGCCTAATCCACAACCTGCATTTTAAAAGAGAAAACGAATAAGTAAACAAAATTTGAGGAGAAAATAAAAACAAGAGAAAAAGTCTAAGGATGGGTGTGTATGTACTAACTTTGTTCAATGAACGTGGATCAACGACATGAAAAGGTGTTGCACCAAAGACAAAGTTCTCAGTGACAAAGTATTTTCATATTCTTGGTTTTATTAGCTTGATTACTATTATGTTGTTAGTTGGTTGATGCAATAAAGATACACTATATATCAATCCATACCTCTAATCATAAAGAGTATTTGCACTTAGAACTTAACCAAGAACATAGGCCTTGTAGCCATTCAGAGAATAGATATCTCTACATAAGTTAGAGAAATGTAGATTAGAAAGTTAATTGCGCAGAGCATCCATGTTGGTGAAGAAAGTGGGATGTAAGTCCCTCTTTTATTGATCATATGGTATCAAAGAATTTGAACCCTTGATAGTGACACAACTATTAGTACTTCAAAGAGAAAGTAGACTCAATGTGGGTAAAGAAAACAGAGAAAGGTTGGAAGACCTGCAAGAAATCAATGCTTAGTTTCAAGAAGAGAATGGACACATGAAGGAGAAGGTTCAAATGTATGACCAAAGGATGGAAAAGATGGAAAATAACCCTAAGACCTTGACAAGACTACTGCCATTTCTAAAGAACCAATTTGATGAATGTTGAGACTCCCTCACCACATTTATGGTAGATTTGTACAAGGGTAGAGATCATCTTATACAAATAGGAGAGAATGTCATTTAATTAGATAGTTAGCAAGAGTATAGGCTCACCTAGATGATGAATCAACTACACCAAGAGTTGGTAGAGGTAGAGAAGGCAGAATCATTAAAAAAGCTACATGAAGTTTTCTAAGAGTGCCAAGATGCAAATCCACCTTCCATTTCCATTATCGAAGCAAGCACTTTGACTAAAAAAACTCTAGTAATCTCACCTTCCTTGGACATTCCTCAAGAACCTTTTGGTGATTTTAAAAATCATACCAGAGGCATTTGTCCCAAGCTAATAAGGAAAATGTGCTACAATGGACAAAGTCTAGGCAAGATAATGCAAGGTAGGCCTAAGGCCCATTGCATCTAAATTGAGGCCAAAACATGAAGGCCTAGGTTTCAATGGTGGAAAGGAAAAGTCTATGAACAACAAGACCACGTTTGTGAAGGAAAAAGGCATGGCATAATTGGCCTACTCATTGGAAGAAATGGAAATAGAAAATGAAGATGGAATAACACTACCACTTCATCCTTTTTGTGGAAAATTATAGAAGGGTAGCGATGAGGAAAGTGCAAAGACTCTGCTTGCACTAGTATTTAGAAGAAGCACAAGTAGATCAACCGAAGTAAGAAGAAGAAGGAAAAAGAATATGCATTAGGTAAGTCATAATTTTTTCTCATTGATGCAGAAAGAAAGGACATAGAACTATTATATATTGGTACTCAAAGACATGTTCCTTATGTGGGAAGAAGGGCCATCATGTGGCATCTTGTTGGGAAAGACAAGCCACATGACATAAGCCAGATTATTTTTAGAGGAGGAATGACAAGAAGACTTCCCAAAACTAAAWTGAATTCAAAGGCACATAGAGAAGAGGAGAAAGTCAAGCAGACCATACAATAGCGCTAAGAACGTTTTCCACCACTACAAGTTGAGTGGACATTGGAAAGAAAAGTGTTGGTGACTTCATTTGGAGCTTCACCCTGGGAACCACACAACCAAGAAAAGAATATGGAAATTGAAGCCTAATGAAGATAGAGAACTCACTACATCTCCAATCTACAAAGTAGAAGTTGTCTAGGGAGTTATACCAACATAGGAGGTCCATATCACTATCAAAGAGGATAGCAGGTTGATCTCAATAACCAAGATATCTTCATTCCAATTGTTACCTACAATCTTTCATAAGAAGTTTCCTTTATTGGATATGTATCAAATATTGGTGAAGGGAACTCAATGACACACCCTTGTCCTTGTACTATCCAAAACTTGAGGCATTCCTTTGTCCTGAAGACTATATCATATTGTTCATTGTCACCTATAACCATATAATGTCTAGGATTCATCAAAATGTTTCGGTATAAGAAGTTGCTATGATTGCACAACAAAGAGAGAATTCAAGAAATTTTGTTGAAGATACATAGTGATAGTAAGCATGTGCCAACAATAGATAATTTTTTCCATGCCAAGAATAAATTGATCCTAGCAAAGAAGGCAGACCACACTTATTTTCATTAAGTTGTCGTGTGATGGCATAGTTGTGATGATCTCTCTGAAAAAACACATACCAAAATTCTACTTGGATTCAATGACTGTCGAGATAGATAATCTCTAACTCTAAATGTAAGAGACTTGCATGATGAATATGGAAATGAATTTTGATGAAATAGTTCAGATTTGAAGATTTCTTAGAGATGAGAGTCAATGAGCATAGCTAGAACAACTGAACTAGAACCATAGCTAGAGCCTAAGCCAAAACCAGAACTAGAGTTAGAGCCATAGCTAGAACCAGAGCCATGATCCAAAGTTATATTTGTAACTAGGATCCAAAGTTAGAACCATGTTTCAGAGAAGCAAATAAAAATCACATTGATCCAAGTTGGTACTCTAAGATTTTGGAGATCAAAAGACATATTAATGAGGAGGTGTGATCCAAAATGGATCGGAACAAGCGAATGGTTGCAAGACTCAATACCTATAGATGTAATTCGATAATTAATGAAGGTTGGATAAACTATAAAGGATAATGTAGGTGTAAAAATAATTAAATGAGACAAGGAGAGGAAAACCAAGAATTAAATAAAATAGAAAAATGAAAATAAGAGAGAAAATACTAAGGAATGGGAAATGAAGGGTCAGGCTTGTTGGCCTTCCCATTACCCCAAATCTCCTTATTTATTTTTGTAATTAGTATCACAAAGGGATTTTTGGGTTGATTATTGGAAAAAGAGAGGAGGATGCATAGAGATCCATGAGCTACATTGTAGCAAAGATTGTCGAAATGAAAATTGAGCAACCATTCAAAGTTATTTTTTCATTTAGGTTTCCGGGGTAAATATGGTTTATTTGTGTATGGCTTTCTATGTGGTTGTGGAGTAATTCATGTGTGTGAAATATTTCTCTTATTTTTTTAATGTGTTACTCCAAGTGTGTTAATGGTGAAAATTAAGAATAGCAAGGAGAAAATATTGTGTAAGAATTATTGTTGTTCTTGGTTATGTGTAATATGTTGCATGTAGCTCAATTCATGGTTAAAATGGAGAATTCCCTATTGTTTTTATGTTAGCTTCACTCTGAAATTCACTTTCATATTAATACTCTATATTCTATTGGTTGCTCGGTAATTCTTTATGGTGTGAAGATTCATTTAATGGAAATGCCCTAATTTTTGTTTCATGTTTCCATTTCTATTGTCCATTAAAGAATTCCAACAATTTTGGAATGCACATTATTGTTTTATCTATGAGATTCAAGATTAATGGATTAGATAATATGGTTGTTGCACAATGGTAGASAGTTTCCAATTCTATTTTTTCTTATTTAATTAACTATTAGAGAAGGTAAAAAAACATCATAATTGCTTTCCATGGATACCATAGGTCATCTTCTTGTTTTGGAAAGATTCAATTATTGCTTGTAGGAATTGCAAAYACCATACACTACACAACAAGAAATTAAAACCTCTCCATAAGTCGAGGTCGTATGTAGTGTTTTTTATCATTTGCAGTCTATACGCATCATTGTACAAGCTATACACACCATTGTATAGGTTGTGCATGTTCCATTCAAGAAATACAATCATCTCTTTTGGTTGTACATTGGGTCAAGAATTGAGGTTATTTAATTAATCAAAGACCATCATAATTACTCCTTTATAGTCAAATAATTTTACATTTAGTGGTTGGTCCTTTCCTTCTCTGATCATTGGATCTATCCAGATATTTGTTGCAAGATGTCTTGTATTGGAATATCCGCATAGTTATGGTAGTGCTAGAGTTAATGGTCATCAAAGAAGAATTAGGTAATGGATCATGATATAGTATTGAAAGTATCTTATCCTTGATCACTTTGATAGATTCTAGCTCAGTTGGATATTCACGTGCAAAGGAGTTCTACCAAAGACAAAGTTCTTTGTGAAAGAGTATTTGCAGATTCTCAGTTTTTATTGGCTTGATTACTATTGTGTTGTTAGATGGTTGATATGTKCAGGTTACACCAAAGATYAGGCCATACCTCTAATCAYGAAGAGTAGTTATACTTATAACTGAACTGAGAATAGAGGCCTTGCAACCATTCAGAGAGAAAAGATCTCTRCACAAGTTAGAGAAGCATACATGAGAAAGTTAATTCTACAATGTATTTGTGTTGGTGAAGTAAGTGGGATATAAGTGCCTCATTTATGAATCATTTTACTAGACAAATGAATATTCTTTACAACATCCATTCATCCTCTTCTTTCTTCAATATATTCCTTTTAATTAATTCCAATGACTTTAATTTCATGTTTTCTTCCTCTATAAATATTCCTTTTTTATTGTTCTCAAACAAATTTTTTTATCTCTTCCTTAATTTTAGTTAAATATTTTTACTTTCTTTTGATTTTGTTTTTTCCCATTCTACTATTATTTCTTCAAATTCCTCTAATTCATTACAAAATAAAACATAGTTGTATATCCTAAATTGGGATCATACTTCTTCTAGTTTTGTACTATCATTTCTCTAAATTGTTTTGAAAGATGTGGGTGGTTTCTGATCATTTGTTTCTATTTGAAGTAGAATTGGATGATGGTATGAAGACCCACCATTTCCCACCCTGGATTTCATTCTTTATGTTTCCTCAAAAACAAATATGCTACTAAAAACCCATCTATCCTCTTTGAAATACTTTCCCTGACACTCTTTGAATTTCTCCATTTAGGAACCAATTGGATAGGTTCAACATCAATAAAGTTTGTGTCCTCAAATAATTGGATAAATTAACCTACCCAAAGGATCTTTTTCGACAGTATCCCCCAGACTTCCTTCACCTTCATTATCAAGTTTATATCCCCTCCCAATATAACATTATCATTTTTTACCCAACCCTGGATTTGGAGTTGTGCCAGAAGGACTTCCTCTCTCCATATGGACCATATAGGTTGATGATAACAAAAACTTTGTGCAACTCCTTGGATCTAATATTTGTCTGTATATATTCATTCAAAATAGACAAGGATAAGGGTATGTTGATGTGGTCAAATTCCCTTCATCAACCACACAAGTTCACCCAAGAAAAGGGGCCCAATTAAACCTTTGACTCTTTCGAATGGTGGACCCTTTGAATTATGGCCTAGCTACCATTCCTAGTTTTATGATTTTAATTTTTAATGTAGAATGAAAGATGTTAATGTAGAATTCAGTCCTACAAGTGAACTAATCTACTTTATCCTAGCTAGGAAATAAAGAACGGACAGATATAGAACTAGCAAAAATAAATGCAAGCAATAAGTAGGAAATAATTCATGAATAATCAACTAAAAATTTCCAGATAGCTAATAGCACAATGAGGTGAACCTACAATTAAAACTAAAATCTACAGCACCATACACATATTGTTAACACAACTTATTAGTGAGAGTAATAAGAGATATAAACAAGCATGAGAAAAATATATATTTGTAATATTCAATCTTACAAAAAGTCCATAACACTATAAGCGACAAAGACTATTCCAATCCAATACATACAACCTTAATTATTTAGAAATATGGCTAGCAAGGCTTCTTAATTAACATGAAGTTCCATTACAATGCGAGTAAAAATCTTATTCTTCTTATTATACATCTTAGTTATAGAGAAAGGAGAGTATGGGAAGCTAAAAGGTTTCAACTTTATGAATATTCACATTCCCAACTCAACCCTCAAAATCTTGCCCCTCTATTTATTTTATCCTTTACATAGTCTTTCCAAGCCTCATAAAACTTTGAATTTCATGAGGGCATGGATAATTATGTTGTTCCATTAGGGCTCTATATTGATCTAAGTTATGCTCCTCTTTGTTTTCACTTTTCTCTAGGTTTACCAAGAAGACATTATTAAGCTAATCTCCCTAATTGGAGTAATTATAAACTCTTTGATCATCAACTTGCCAATGTTAGGAATCTATTGTATTGTATATCTCTCTTATATTTGACTTTATTCCAAGGAAAAAATCACTTCAACTTGTGGGAAGAATACATCCTCAATTTCGAAAGAGGGCATGCTACATTTGTGTGCAATTTTTTTTGTACAACCTACCAAAGTTGATCACAGTTCTTCAATTCCTCCTCAACATCATCAATCACTTTCTGACAAGACTACTCCCAACATTCCAGATTTGTGTCATTATTGACGATGTCTTTATTATTCATCCTGGGAACCTCTAGAGGAGAATTTGCATAGTCTTGATGGAATTTCTTCAAAAGGTCAAAACATATTTACTCCCTCTACTATATCCCTTTCCAATATTGTATAGAGGGTGAGTACTTCCTAACATTGGTTCTCTAAGTCTCATGCCTTTTTGTAAAGAGTTCTTTGTGCTACATTTATGTCATCTTGAATTATAAAGCACATCGTACAAATTTAGCAGTGCTAGTTTATCAGTGGGGTGATTTGTTTGCATAAAGTGTTGTAGACCTAGGCCCATGGGAGATGGAAATTATCCACTTATAATAATTCCAACTAAGGGAATTTGTGTTGTGCTCCTTCATGTTTGTGTTTGTTGGCTAGGTGGTCCTACCCTTATTTCATTAGTTTTCTTCTTTGTTATTCCCTCCTAAAGCCTCTCATTTTTAGCTTCATCCCAATCTGTTTCAACAGTGCTACAACCATTGTTCTTATTTTTTCTATTTTATCTTTCACTACTACTCTATCACTAGCCTCAACTTATTCCTCGAGTTTCTTTATCTTTGATTCTTCTTATTCTATTTTCTTATGAGTTTATTCTTCCATTCTTTCCTTCTAATCAATATCTGATTTTATGTTTTCTTCAATTTTTGTTATTGCCTTAGCTATTAGGATATTTAGACACTTAGGAGTTAGTTAAGATCTACTTGGTCTAATATGTCGTTAGGTAAAAGTGTGCTTCTTTAGTATGCATTAGTATGCATTTGCAGTTAGGAAATCCGACGATCATGATATGTTCCCGACATAGAGTGATTCGACGGTTCATACTCTCCTCGATCTTAACGGCCATTGATCTGTGGCTTAACACCCGATTGGTCCATGATATCTATTTAAAGAGCATGGAGGGTCATTTGTCGATGATCGATTGTGAGAAACTCTCTTGTAAAATCTCTCTGTAATCTTTTTCTTTGCATTAATAAACTGCTCCA
>SNQJ01S0038473.1:122248-143404 GCA_010110895.2 Picea sitchensis
TAGCCAGAGAATTGGGGAGTTGGAGCTTCCCTCAGGTTGTAGCCTGAGAAACTAGGGGGTTGGAGACTCCTTCCAGTTGGAGCTGGAAAACAAAGGAAGTTGGTGCTTCCAATGAATGTAATTCTTCAAGACATATAAGAAAATGCATTCCATGGTTTTCTCCCAATTTGGGTTTCCATGTAAAACACTGGTGTACTGTGTATGTGTATGATTGTTCATTTGTTCATTGCTTATTTACTTTGTAGTTATTGGATAATAATGCTTAATTGATATAGCATTTGGATTATATGGTTAAAAGGGACTAAATTGCTCTATTACTGATTCACCCCCCCTCTCAGTAATCCAACAAAATTATGGAATAGGCCATACAGAGAAAACCCATAAGTCTTTATGCCCAAAATCCTTCTCCACCTCCTAGATCGAACTCTTCTTCTTCAGATGGTGCGCCCCCCTTGCTGGAAACCCCCTAGGCTATGCACTATTTCTTATTTTGCTGATAAATGGTACCTGTAACTGCTGTAGAATGGCGTGGGAGGAGTATTGCACCCCCAGGACCAAGCTTGGATCAAGATAGGTGGGATATTTCACCACCTAGTTGATCTCTAGGGTTTGTAATCTTAAAACCCTCAAAACTCCTTTGTGCTCAAGAGCCCAAATGAAAAATGTAATAATAATCAAGAATTCGTGAGAAGTGCGCCCTTCCTTTATTTTATACCCTTGATCTATTTCTTTGTTTAGTTAGTTAACCCTTCGGGTTAACTCCTAGCTTTTCCACACATGTTCTTTTCTTTCCTTCAGTTTACCTTTTCTCCCAAAGTCAACTTAATATCATAACATTGTGCTTAGGTAATTGCTTTGGGTTGTCTTTGTCCCCATGATGCATGAGACTATAGTATAGTGGGGACAAATAGACTATTGAGTCTCTCCTAACCTCTTCATCAAGAGGTGGGGGACATTACATGGTAAAGAGAGGTTCATAGAGTATAAAGATGATCAAAATATCTCAAAAATGGTCCTCATGATTCTCCAATTGGGAGGCTCATCAAAACCCTTTCCTTTTCTTCCTTCTTCGAACTTTGCTTCCATATTGATTCCTTAATTGAGCCCCTCCTCACCTACTTGAACTTCTTCCTTGGACTGAGTTCAAGGATCGGGTCCATTATCACTTATTCAAATTGCCACCTTTTCCCAATTTCAAATATCAGGCTCAATTCCTCAATTGGGTCCCCTGCCACAAACTTCGAATGCATTCATATTTAAAGGAAAATAAAGGTCCATACTTCGAAGAAGCAAGTGGACTTATGAAGATAAGACACTTGGCAAGGAATCTACACGTGGATAACATAACCATTTTAAGTTGGAACTCGCATGCATGGCCCTAATTTTGTGGTTGTAAGAGAGAGTGGTGGCCCCAAAGCACAAGTTAACAAAGAGTTTGGTTGGCAATCAATGGGAAATTGAAAGGTTTCTCATTGATTACCCTAAAGATGCTTTCCTAATTGAATATTGGAAGTGTTTTTCCCCAATGGCATATAAGTAAGAGAGCTTTCTCTTTTACAAAGGAGGTTTTTCATTTGAGAGTTTAATTTTTTAGAAGTCGAAGAGGGAAAAACAAATGCAGAGGCTGCCATAACTTCATTAAAGGAATTTTGAGGTCTAAAATGGGCCGTCCAAGGAAAATAATAAAATAAGAGATGAATTTTCAAAGGGAAAGAAAGAAAACTACATTTTTCTATCGTATTTTCAGCTTATCTCCTTACAGGGTTACTAAAATTTCATGTGTAGGCACTCATTGGATGTAGAATTAAATTTCACATCCAACGAGCACCCACTCTGCATACTTTTAATAGACCCGCAATGAGATAAACTAAAAATACATGAAAATAACATGTTCCTTGAAAAAATGTGAGCACCCACTCTCCATACTTTTAGTAGACCCATAGTGAGATAAACAAGAAATACATGAAAATAATGTGTTCCTTGCAAAGACGTGAGAAACACGTCTTTTCAAGGAACGCGTTCTTTTCATGTATTTCCACTTTATATAACTACAGTTCTATTAAAAGAATGAAAAGTGGGTGCTCGTTGGATGCATAATTTAATTCCATATCCAATGAGTGCCTACACTTGAAATTTGAGTAAACCTATAAGAAGATAGGTCAAACATACGATTAAAAAAATAGTTTTCTTTCTTTCCCTCTAAAATTATTTACCCTTATAGTTGACATCATCATCTTGAATCCTATCGGTTCTTTTAAAGTTGATGTTGATAGCACCTTTTTTGTTTTTAGGCCCATTTTTTACCTCAAAACTTCCCTAATGGAAGA
The DNA here is from genome assembly GCA_010110895.2 of Picea sitchensis. NCBI lineage: Eukaryota > Viridiplantae > Streptophyta > Pinopsida > Pinales > Pinaceae > Picea > Picea sitchensis. Next base: position 124,576 of record SNQJ01S0038473.1, read on the forward strand.
TCTCCCTTGTGCATCATAGTTTTGCAACAACAAATAACATTCTCCTCCTGTTACACACCAAATTCCCACACTACTAAGTGTGAATTTGTCACACTTTAGTGAGGGAGTGTTTGTCATAATCCCTAGACATGTTAGGAGAGAAATTTATCATATGAAGGTCGAAATACTATGTGCACAAGTATTATTCATTTTTATTGAAAAAAGGAAATTAATTTAGTGTGAGAATCCACCTCACATTTAGTTTCCTAATCTCAAGGAGAGGTTGAGAATCTCATGGATGGTTGAGAGATTTTCTCAAACCAAAATCCTAATTTGGTGGATCTTGAGAGATATTTCCTCCTTAAAATCCTTGAGAGATATTTTCTCCCTAAAATCCTCGAGAGATATTTTCTCCCCAAAAGTCTTGGAGATCCCAATTTAGTGGATCTAGTGAGTGATTTTCTACATGGTGGTTAAGCCTCCAAATCCTATATAATGAGGGAATTCCAAGGTGAGAGGGGGGAAATAATCCATTGACGTATCAACATTTTTATCTCAAGACTTTTGTGCAAGGGTTGGACGAGGAGAGCTTGGAGAAGATTGCTACAACATCAACGTGATTTGTAAGTGCCTTCCTTTGGCTTTCCATTCAATATTAACTTGGCCTATTTCTTTCTCTATTGTGTTCATGATAGTGTTTATGCTTAAGTTAATTCAGGTATAGATAGATCTGGTTTTTATTTGACGAAATCTAGTAGAAGTAGAAAAGATTTTCCTTTGTCTTGTAGGTCTCTTCGATCGCTGAAGGAATTAGAGCAGGGAAGGAAAAGGATGGAGCAACGAGGACAAACTTCAGGAAACAAGTGTTTCTTTCTCCTTCTTTCTATAGGTTAATGAACTAGATCTATAAAGAAAGTAACAACCATTTGTTTACTTTTGTCTTTGGACCAAAGAAGGGGCCATGGTCTAAAGGGGAGCTTAACATGTATGTAGGGTAAGATTTCCTATAACACCTCCTTCCACTTCTCATCTCTTTCATTCTCATTCTCACTATAAGCATTTTTTGAGTAACATACTATGTAGAGGGAATCAATAAGGCCTAGGACAATGATTCAGTAATCCCAAACCTTGGTGTTTTTTTTGTCTAAATAGAATGGTTGTTTCAAATTTGAAGCTCTATACCCCCCAACATTGGAACTATAGTTTGATAAATGAATTGTTGAGCTTATTGTGAAATTAGGATCATGGTTGTTTTGACTGGTCAATAATAAATTCAAGCAAATTATGATGGTTTTTCCTCTTCATTTTATGTCTTACATAATGTTGAATAAACTAATGGATCTATGCTTGTATTTCCCATTGGTTTTATGTATGATAAATATGCGCTAGGAAAGTAGTTTTGCCTCCTTCTCTACTCATATTTGATCTTTTTTTAGTTATTTTCCAAGCTGAATTAGGTTATGGTGCCCATGGTTCAAAAGATTATTCCTATGGATGAATCTTGTTAAACCCCCCTTTTGGTTGGCCCTTTTTGACTTACCTCCAAAGTAAGATTCAACATCCTATTCTTGTTTTAAATCAACAACAGATAATGACTCCATGCTCCATTTTTCTTTGTTATAAATATAGTGTGAGCTTCATATGTTTAAATAGGTTGTCCTTGGGTGATAGACAAGGACTATTGCCTTAAGAAATATTGAGGGTACCCCCCTTTGGCTACTGAACTAGTTCGAAGGCCTTGAGTGGCATAGGAAAGGTGCATCCTACACACTAAGCCTTGGCATTTGGCCCATCTATGAGAAATAAGGGACAATCCGAGGCTTGAGGGACATCACACTCTAGATGGTTTTTATGATCTCGTGGAATGTATATTGACCCACCAAAATCTTCCTCCTACCCCTAGCTCTAGAAAAGACTCTGATTTTGCTGGCCCTTTTGGGGGAGAAATTAAAATCTAGGCACCCAAATCTAGGCCTTGAAATCTATTTGTTTTTAATATGTTTCACTGAATACTTTTATTATTACATCAATTTGCTAGAATAATATACACATGAACTCTTTTAAGCAAGGGAGTGTTATTAGATTGTCTTCATATGTTAGACAAAGTCCTTCTGTTAGCTTTGGAAACAAGATAGTTTTATCTGGTTTTGGTTTGTAAGAATGTTGAATGAAATAGTCGCATCAAATTTTTATAATATAATATAAAATATTATTATAAAAAAAACATATATTTTATTTTGATAAAAAAGGGGATGGTCGTTGAATCCTATAGTTAGAGTACAATTTGTTAATACAAAATGAGAGCCAAATGACAGAAACATGAAAGTCTACTGCGTCAATATGCAATGCAACAAAATATTTGGCCCTCTAGACTTACTTAATGGACTGCATGTTATTACTAGTATAGATTCTTGTGAAACTACCCGCAATCTTGGCAATTTTGAAGTACATTTACTAATAAGGATAATCTTCATCCTCTAATGGAGTGACCTCCTTTTCTACTTCAATTATGCTTTACACATCTTAGGGCCTCGTGGCTTGGAAAAATTGAAAGTCACTGAGGATTAATGGCACCTTGAACCTCAACGACCACTTCCTAAATAGTTCACATGAAGTCCAATGTCTCATTCTACCTATGTCTAGACTCTAGAATTGACCAAATCATGTCAATCTTCCTTAGCCCATAACCACAATGAGTCCAATTGTAAAAAGAGATTGCTATCCTATTGTTGACCTAGGTACACTTCATTCATAATGGTGAGAATATACCATTGGATTTAGGAGATTTGGGTGTCATGGAGAGACAATGTTTCCCTCAAGCCTCAAGCATTCTACTTCGTCCCATAATTGGTTAACCTCTACCTATACACATTTTAAGTTAAGTTACCTAATGTTGCTAAGTGATGGGGGTTAGGCTCCATGTTACCTTATAGACAATGGCGTAAGGACACGAGGGAGTCTCCTATGAAGATAATGAGAGGCAATGATAACATATGAGGCACTTTAAACCTGGAGTTCCAATCTTCCATACAAACCACAAATGAGTAGTCTTTTCCAATGCCACTATGAATGAAACTTGCTTTGGGAGCATGTTATGGATCACTATAAGGACAAGAAGACACATGTGCAACATAAGCGAATGGATTGGGAAGGGCGCTGAACCATTCCAAGTTTCATTAACCAAAGATGATCGAACACCATGCTTATACTTGGCCACCTTTTACCGAGATAATGGTTGTACTTGATGACCTTTTATGAAGGCATGTCCATGCTTCCACTAGGTTGTAATACTTTTGCTTATTATAATTTCCATGAGGTTGAGATGATAGAAATCGATTTTTGATAGAAAGTTGACCCTCCCTAACAATCACTTTAATGTTTGTTTATTTGTCTCCTTGGTTGTTGAATTTCTTCAATACATGGTTGAACGAGATGCAAGCAAATATGGGGCAAATCATTCAGGGTTGTTGTGAAAGGATATGTGCTAGGAAGGGGTTGACTCTACCAAGATAAGATATTTATGTGATGATTTTGGTTATATAATTATATGAAATGTTAGCCTCGAGGGTTAGTTCAAGTCATCACGAGCCAAACATGAGATATCTCCCCCAAAGTTGAGGAGGTAACGAGTTCGACTCTCTTAATCCCCTCAGGATTAGGCTCTATAATTAGGGTTGACAATTTACCCTATTTACTATCCATAGATCATGGGGAAGTCATCATAGGGTTTTCCTTGAAATATATAGATATATGAAATGTTGTGGATATAGGTTTATTAATTTTTCTATAGTACTTTGTAATTTATTTTTAAAAAACAACTTATACTGGAAACAACCTCTAGTAGTAGCCAAGGGATTTCAATGGTCTGAAATCTAGATTGTAATAATTTGTTTTTCTTAAATGTGATTTTTAATGAGCAAAAAAGTGGAGTATAAAAATGATCAATAATGCTTTTTTAATATTTAAGTGTCGAGTATATAATTTTATGAAGAGATGGGTGTTGTTTTACAATATAATGACGAAACATAATGGTCATGATGACGCACTTGCTATTTTTACAAGGATAACTATACCACACTCTTAAAGAGAATTGAACTCCTTGTTTTACAATGATAACTATACCACACTCTTAAAGAGAGTTGAACTCCTTGTTTTACAATGATAACTATACCACACTCTTAAAGAAAATTGAATTCCTTGTTTTAAAATGATAACTATACCATACTCTTAAAGATAATTGAATCATGTTGGAGAAATCTCATAACTAACCAATCAAATGCACCATTCTTCAATTGAATCAAAGACAACTTGTGGGGAGGATAACAATCATTCTTCACAATCATCCAAGCTAAACCCAATTAACTCACCGTTATCATGGTTATAACGAGAGGTATCATTTATTCATACAAACTGTAACATTATAGCCGAACTTATACACAAAATGACAAACCCTAGAGAAATACAACTTACATGATTATATCTACGGAGCTCCATGCGTACTACATACGATATTTATCGTCAACAGTCTCCAATAACTACCATTCATAATTAAGAATGAAAGGAGTCTATTCATAATTAGGAAAGCTCTTGTTCGCGGTGCAGGGTCCCAGAAAAATCCAAAAGCTCTGCCATGGATGAGCTCCGTTCAATGCAATTTTTTGTAATTGGGATAAACCAAAACCATACTCATATATATGAGTCATCAATATTTTCCATGAGTTTTAGACTTCTGTTGCATGAACATCAAAATCAATGGGGAGGCAAAGGAAGCAAGCGCTCGAGAACAAGGGATGGCCTCCAGCTGTAGCTTTGTTTTTCAAAGCGACATTGTTGCTGTGGTTTTTATCTTTAATCATGGCTATGAAAATAGAGGGAAGAACAAACCTCTGGCCAATTTTAGCAGGATGTATATTTTATCAAACGGCCAATTATGCCGTCAAACTTTGGCTTTCTAAAGATCCCCTCTTCATCAACACAGCTGTCTCTCTGCTTCACTCCACCATTACTTCTGCTTCAGGTACCTTCCTAATTCAATTATATTTCGTTGCTCAATTGACTGAGTTAATACTGAGAACAATGCAATGCATTTTTGCTTTTATGGACATTATCTTTGATTGCCTTCACGTAATCAATACTCTAATTGTTTACCCACATACTCATTTTAGTTGGGAATTATGTGCTAATGTTGACAAAAGCATAAAACTGTTTATTGTAACCACTCACCACTAAGTTTGTAATGTAATAATTTTTTGTCTTTCATGGTTATTTGGTCCTTAGAGCTTGAGTTGTCCAATCCTTAACAAGGTCTTTATTGTGAGGCTTCCGTGCAAACCTTGTAGGAGGAGCCTCCTAATTTCAGCAGCGTGAGCATTTCAAAGTCATCGGTTAAGCATTAATTCCCTGTATCTTTACTCAACTAACACAAACCCATCTAAACTCAGATCTAATATGCACCTCCAGATTACGAAGTTCTAATATTTCATACCTAAGACATTTGTGTGAACTCAAGATATGCATTATGGAGCTTCACAATCTGGAGGTGCATATTAAAGCCGGGCAAAGATGGGTTTCCTTCTGGCCTGAGCTTCCCTCTGCGTATGACTTATCAGGGTACTTAAGTCCGGGATGTGAGTATGCAAGGTACTTCATTGCCTTCTTCCCCGACCCGAAAGTAATGACTCGAGGTACGTCCCTGGATAGATTTCTTTTACTGGCGAGCCTTGGCTTTCTTATATATCAGTAGTGCCCACATTCAATGCACCCAATGTAACATCTACATCATGTTCTGCCGTACTGGCACACATGGACACATGAATTGTTGATAGATCCACCGACCCTGACATGGGCCGTAGATCAACTTGCCTCTGTCAGTGCAACGAGAAGAAATTGAGGTGGGAAACTTGGGGTGGAGGCTAGGGTTGAAGACCTGGAACTGTGTCAGAGATACAAGGATTTTCTTGTCCCATATCTTACTGATTCCCGCTTAATGGAATGAACTATGAGGACCTGTACTCTGTGACTAGCAGCAATGGGATTTGAATCATCTTCGTTTGGAGGTGAATTTTGGATCTTGGAACTTTTTGCTCAGCATGGATTAACTCCATTTGTCTAGTCTACAAGGCATTATGGCTAATATTTCTCTGTCACGTGGCTTCAGTTGTAACTTCCAAACATTTGTTTGGTTTATTTTTTCCAAGAAAAATCTCGCAGGGAAACCCAAGGGATGCATCCTCACATTTTGAATGGGATTTCTAGTAAACCTGTTGGCGTAGATTAGTGCACCTCACCTAGGGAGATTTGACTCAACTAGGGGGATTTGAATACAGGGGATTTGAACTGTATTCTTATATTATGTTAAGAAGCTACCAACGTATTGGGTGCATTTGAACTTGGAACCAATGCTCATGTCCTTCATGTGAGTGTGTGCTTTCCAAAATAAATGCACAACCTACATTCACTTGTAGAGATTTAGGATAACTCGAGTCATGGGTTTTGTAGAAAAAGAAGAAAATCTGCAATACTTCCATTATACAGTAATATGTACAATTACTTGGATTGTGTTCTCTCAGCCCTTGTTTGATGGCATCTCAGAGGAACTACCAGATTTTGAAAGCAGGAAATCTAAGTTATGTCTACCTCCTATCCAGTTTATAGCCCCTAAGACACTTCTGTCTATCTTTGCTTCTCCACCCCTTTCTTCGAACGTATTTGTCTTTGTTAGATTTAGGGTAAATTTGCAGAATATTAGTCTCTTTTAATTTTTTCAATAATCAAGTCAATTAGATCTGTAAATCAATCATAGATAGACCACATGTAAAGCAGACAGTAGCAACTTAATAGAAGAGCTCTGATCACATATGCATATAAACTCAGATCTAAGAATAGTGTGATCTACAGTAGTTATGAACAGATCTAAACATAACAATGTATCTAAAAGACTAAACACATATTTCAGATCCAACAATTCTGTCTAAACATTTTACAACAGATATATCTTTAGATCTACACACTGCATACTATATTAACCAATTCTGGAATTAGATCAGATCCAAAAATAGATGAGTAGGAAGCATACCTGATATAGCAACCTACCTCTGAAGATAGCACAACAACCACAGAAGGTATAGATCCAGTTTAGTATGCTCAGACAAAGGTTCAGTTCAAGATCAATAGAGGATCCAGATCCAGCTTAGTATGCTCAGACAAAGGTTCAGTTCAAGATCAATAGAGGATCCTAATGCCAAGGAATGAAGAAACTTTCTTGCCACAAAAGGTATAGGGCCACAGGATAAAACAAGAGGAACCCAAATCCTCACAGCAAAACCCTTGCCCTAGAAACCTTCAGATCTGAAAACCCTGACTGTGTGTAAACCCTTGTAACTTAACAGTGATGTAGAACAAAGCAGTTAAGAAGCTTTAACAAGCAGTAAGACCCCACGAAACTAGGGGGAACCAACACCTTAGGTTTGGTCCACACAACAGAGCTAAATTCACAGTGTCTGCTGCTCATAAACTGAAGCCCAGCCAACGAATGCAAAGGATGAGATACTTACCCTTGTGTCAAACCGAAAAGGAAAACATAGCAGATCCAGGAGGGCCACGACTGTCACTACACCCAATGCCTAGCTGCACGGCCAGCAGAACCAAGAGGCTGCCTCCCACACACACACAAGGGCCGTGAGCTACAGTAGACACAGGAGGCCGCCTCACACTCACAAGGAGGCCGCGAGCTACAGTAGGTATAGGTGGCTGCTCAATATCATTACAAGGAGGTCAGAAGGCAGCACAAGAGATCAACGCCAGCATACCTTCAGAATTTTATTCCCAGCAAGGAGGACACAACAGCCAACAGAAAGCAACAACAGATCAAGAGGACATGGCACCATCAACAGCTGCAGCAGGTCAAAGAGACACGGCACCATCAACAACAACAATAGGTCAGGAAGACACGACACCATCAACATCAGAAGAGGACTGAGGCCGCAGGCTTAGAGAGGCTCCATGCTATCACTAGAATAGAATAGGGTGAGTGAACAATGAGAGGGGAGAGTTTATTATATAGGTTTTAGTTTAGGGTTAGGCCACTAAGTTGTTAAAAGTCATATGTTTAAATTTGGAATTTAAACATATGACACTAATATTAACTTTAAAACATTACCCTTAATAAAACAACAAAGCCCCAAACCAAACAAACACAAAAGGGAGGGTTTGGAAGGTGGCATTACTAATTCCTTCATATCACATGGTGAACTCATTACTTTATCATCACTGATATGGGACTTATCCTTTGTGGTTATGTCCTTCTTCAAGCGAAGGCCTTCATGTACCATCAAGTACTTGAAAAAATCAAGTAGCCCCATGACTATTCTTGGGGTCTTATCCACCAAAGTACAAAACCAAGGATCAACCCAAACAAGGATTCCCTGGAACACAAACAGGGGCCCTAGAACACATCCAGGGCCCTAGACATATCTAGGGTCTTTGGATGCTTGGTCCTAGACCAAGAAAACCAATGCCTGTGTGATGGGTACCCCCGACCCACCAGGCTCTAGAGACATATCTAGGGTCTCAATCTCTTTGGCATCAAGACACCCATGCCCCACGCATGTTTACCCTGGACCCAGTCCAGGGCCCCAGACATATCTAGGTTTCAATGTCTGTCTCAAATTAAGACACCCATGCCCGGTGATGTAAGTACCTAGACTGTCTGTGGGCCCTAGACATGTCTAGGGACTTTAACTACTTGGTCCTGCATCACAGAAACCCTATGCCCTAGGCATGGGTACCTTGACCATGTCCAGGGGCCCTAGAAATATTCTAGTTTATCCGCTGGTCCCAGATCAAGAAACCCCGGCCAGATACCGGGGCCCCACAAGGGTCTTCTCACATGGCACTCCATTGTTTGGTCCTAGACCCGCACCTCAAGAGTGTAATCGGGGCCCTAGACTGCCTAGGTCTTAGCCATTCTTCAGAGAATTGGCTCTCGCAGCTGCTATAATTTAACACTCCCTCTCAAAGAAGAGGAGATTCTCAGCTACACCAATTTTGTCACGAAAGTATACAAACTTGTCAAGGATGTGCTGGCTTGGTGAAATGTTCCGGCCAGTCGTTCTCATTTTAACATACCACGTCGCAGAACTTTTCTTCAACTATGTACTTCCACATAGTATCTCATCACAAATGTGTTTCAAAAACACAGGTTCTCGCGAGCTTAACACGTTTTTGATTCGACACGCTGAATGATCAGGTTCAAGCTCGAATCGAAAGCAAGCTCCATATATGAGCTCCCGAGCCACACCGCTTCTCACGGCAAAGCACTAGTAGCAATGTATTCATCTTTTGCAGTTCTTTGGGCTACATAGCCTTGTTTCCTACTGGACTAAGAAATCATTGCTGAACCCAAACCGATGCAATAACTCGAGGTACTTTTCGATCCATCAGACGTCTTATCCAATCATGATTTGTGAAACCATGGAGCCATATACCTCTACTTGAGGTGTATCTCAGACTCAGACTTAATGTGTTCACAAGAATCGATGTAAATGTTTCGTTCACATGAATTTATCGAGAACATTTAATCGTGATAACGATGTCCGTTTCTCAGATAAAAATGGTGATAACCAATGATCCGTAAGGTGGAACTTTTGATTCAACTTAGGCTCCGACTTTCAGATTCTTTAGATTAGAGACCATTTGTGTGCTCATGTGTTTGCGTTGTCCTTCGGCCAAAACTGCTAAGCACATCAATTACATATTTACCCCGTGAGAGAGATATCTTCCTCGACCACTAAAACTTCAAGTTCGCGAAAGGAAAGATCCAGTTTTTCATTTCAATTTCTTCATAAAGCTCCCTCTTAATCTGAAAGATAAAAATTTTTTCCTGTAAGAACCAGATGAAGGTTTTGAACAATCTTCACATAAGGATGATCTCAAAAAATTGTCATACCGAACTCCCAGAGTTATAATCCATGAGGTCTTTTCATGGATAGCTTTGTTTACTTCACTGTTTAAAAACAAGCTTAACATCTGACAGATGAAGTATCCAAAACAAGAAAGTGACAAAAGGATCCTCATGAAGGTAAGGATCTTGTCATAGGTCATGAGTCACCAGTATATCCTCTTATAGACCATAAATCATTCTTTACTGTTACAGTAACCTTCCTTATTTCAAATTTGAAAATTTCAATCAATCATGATTCACTTCATCTAGAGACCCAAAGTATACATCTAGTTTCTGCTTCCTGTGCTGCCTTTAGGTGCTAGAGGCTTTTCATTTCTTTAGTATTTCTTAAGACGGGTCGCTTCTTCGCTGAAACCGATAGAATTTGGATCTTCTATTAAGCCGCTAATTCTCCGTTGTTCCATAAGGACCTAATTCTATTCGTGGATCGCTCTCCGAGTCCAAGAAATCATTTCTCAATAATTTGCTTTTCTCTCACAATTTGCTCCTCTCAACTCCATAAAGATTTGACTCGATCAGATGTCATAACTTTCCATGATGCTCTTGGTGCCAATAATGGAAAAAAAATGAAAAAGTCAATTCGTGACTTCTGAGTTCCTTCGCCAATGACTCAAATACAAAAAATCAAAAGAGGGTCTCCCTCAAAACAAAATTTATCCCATCTACCAGAAGATACCTTGGACTCTTTGACTGAAAGAATTAGCCCGAGGTTAGATGTTGTCTTTCATAAAAGATCAACTGACAGCTCAGTTTCCAATCAAGGAGAAAGGCTTAAACTTTATAAAAAATAAGTAGGTGATGGGATCATAGATTCCTTATTTAAAAATAAACTATGAAATTCTGACAGTATTCAATTTATATATGGGTAAATAGAGATGACAACAAGGTAATCTCTTCTTGAAGTCATATGTAGTCATGTAAATGAGGTGTTCATGAAACTTGCTTAGGCTTCGAGATGAGCATGAGCTTCAGATCATGCCAATGACCTGCACAACTGTGACTTCTACAGAAATAAATTTGTCAATTCAAATAACTTTACTATCCGTAAGTGAATCACTTACGGTCCTGTGCATACTCAAAATATGTCAAAAACTGCATTGTCAAGAGTCATCTTATTCAAAGCTAAATACCAAAGTCATTTCACTCAAAGTAGTGTGGTCAGCTTTAAGACTTGTTTACTCTCGAACATGGAAACATGAGTATGCATAGCAGCCAATTCCATGATTAAGAATCTCTCATTACAATCTAATTGGTTTCTTGATCTGTAATAACCTCCTCGCTATCACGTAACAAGGTCGGCACAGAGTATTATGTACACTTCTCCTAGGAAACTCATAGTACCATCGTACGTCTAATGAAGAATGACTCGTGAGCAACATGGTTTCCAACATCTCAGGTCTAAACTTTAAACTTTATGGGAGTACAGCCTGCTTCAGAAAGGGTCACAACTTTAGTGCATATACACAGTGGCACAAGGGACTATAGATAAATTGCTTGGAAACAGTGTAAATTTACACAGTGAAGCAACTAGACATGGAAACTAATGATCATACAAGTGTCAAGACTAAATATCATCTTAAGATGATGAAAGTTTTCCCAGCAATTTTCATCACCCTTTTTTCTTCTTACTCTTTCAACCGAAGTTTGTCATTTAATCACAAATAAACAAGGTAGAGGAGAAGCCCCAGATCAAGGGTAACTAGTGATCACTAAGAGTTCCCGGCCTTTAGAATTGTCTTGATTAAGAAACTTTTTCCTACTTCAGATAAGACACTTTGCTAAGAAATGAAGTAGGTCGCCAAATTTCATTTCACCTGCTGCTCAATAAGCAAGATGGATCATTCATCATTCTTCTTCATATCAATCACCTAGATGTCAAGATGCTTGATCAATAAATATGAAAGAATGAAAGTACGAATACGCAAGTTACAACGATTAACGAAGATGCATTTAGGCTGAAATCTAGAATTCACAGACTCTGGGGTAACAGAAGGCTCTTATCTTTTAGACTAAAAGGACATGTTCTTGATCACAGCCATAGGCAAGACACACAGTCATTCAAGCCCTTAATCAGATCTAACTCATTGATAGATGCAGAAACAAATCCCAGGGGCATCACCTGTTGGTAAGGATATATGCTAGAGAATTAACTTCAATCTGTTCTTGCCACGACAGATTTAAGTCTTTCCAGTCTCCCTGACCGCAAAACAAATACCCAAAGGTAGATTCACGTGGGCTCAAGACTTCTTCTGAGCTCCTTTCACGTCCATAGCTCTAAAACCATGTTAGATTTTAGGGTAAATTTAATATTAGTCTTTTAATTTTTCAATAATCAAGACAATTAGATCTGTAGACCAATCATAGATAGACCACATGTAAAGTAGACAACAGCAACTTAATAGAAGAACTCTGATCACATATACATATAAACTCAGATCTAAAGATATATGTATCTACAAGAAGTTATGAACAGATCTAAACATAACAAAGTATCTATAAGACTAAACACACATTTCAGATCCAACAATTCTGTCTAAAAATTTTACAACAGATATATCTTTATATCTACACACTGCATACTATATAATTAACCACCTGAGTTAGATCATATCCAAAAAGAGATGAGTAGAAAGCATACATGATATAGTAACCTACATCTGAAGATAGCACAACAACCACATAAGGTATAGATCCAGTTTAGTATGCTCGGACAAAGGTTCAGCTCTCAAGATCAATAGAGGATCCTAATGCCAAGGAATGAAGGAACTTTCTTTGCCACCAAGTCAATAGCCACATGGATAAAAACACAAGAGGAACCCAAACCCTCACAACAAAAAAACCCTTACCCAAGAAACCATCAGAACTGTAAACACCCCGATCAGAACCCTTGTGACTTAACAAGGATGTGTACCGAAAGCGCTTAAGAAGCCAGTAAGACCCCACAACTAGGGGAACCAATGACCTTAGGTTTGGTCCACACAATGAGTTAATTCACGTTGTCTGGGCCGCTTCATAAACCGAAGCCCGTACCAACTAATGGGCACGAGATACTTACGCTTGTGTCAAACCGAAAAGGAAAACATAGCAGATCCAGGAGGGCCACGACCGTCACCACACCCAATGCCTAGGGGCCACTCTGGCCATGTTATAACTAAGAGGTCAAGCCCCACACACACACACAAGGGGCCGCAACTACAGTAGAAAATAGGAGGCCGCTCTCACACTCACAAGGAGGCCGCAGCTACAGTAGATAACAAGAGGCTGCTCTCACACTTACAAAGAGGTCGCAGCTACAGAACAAGAGATCAATGCTAGCATACCAGAATTTATTCCCAACAAGGAGGACACAACAACCAACATAAAGAAACAACAGATCAAGAGGACATGGCACCATCAACAACTGCAACACGTCAAAGAGACACGACACCATCAACAACAGCAATAGGTCAGGAAGACACTAAGACCATCAACAACAGATCAAGAAGACTGAGGCCCCAAGCTTAGAGAGGCTCCATGCTATCACTAGAATAGAATAGGGTGAGTGAACAATGAGAGGGGAGAGTTTATTATATAGGTTTTAGTTTAGGGTTAGGCCACTCACATTAAAGTCACATGTTTAAATTTGGAATTTAAACATGTGACTAATATTAACTTTAAAACATTACCCCTTAATGGGAACAACAAAGCCCCAAACCAATCAAACACAGGTAAAGGAGGGGTTTGCAAGGTGGCATTACTAATTTCTTCATAGTCACATGGTGAACCTATTACTTTATCATCAATGATATGGGATCTATCCCTCTTGTGTTATGTCCTTCTTCAAGGAAGGTCATACCATCAAGTACTTGATTTAGAATCAAGTAGCCCCAGGTCTTTTCCTCAGGTCTTATACACCAAGGTCGAGACCAAGGATCAACCCATGCCCTCAGTTATGAGCACCCCTGACCACCCAGGCCCTAGACATATCTAGGGTCTTTAATTATCTTGGTCCTGCATCAAGAAACCAATGCCCAGATGTGGGTACCGAGACCAGTCTACAGTGGGCCCTAGACATATCTAGGGTCTTCTTCAATCTCTGTCCCAGACTAAGACACCCATGCCCCAGATAAGTGACTCGACCACAACCAGGGCCCTAGACATATCTAGGGGGTTTAAATGCTTGGTCCTGTGACCAAGACAATCCATGCCTCAGGTATGGGTACCCTGGAACATGTCCAGTGGCCCTAGACATGTCTAGCTAGGGACTTTAACTACTTGGTCCCAGACCAAGAAACCCTATGCCCCAGGCATGGGTACCCTGGACCATGTCCAGGGACCCTAGACATATCTGGGGGCTTTATCTGCTTGGTCCCAGACCAAGAAACCCCAGTCGTATACTGGGGGCCCTAACAAGGGTCTTCTGTCATGGCACTGATTGTTTGGTCCTAGACCAAGTACCCCAAGAGTGCACTGGGGGCCCTAGATCTCGTCTAGGGTCTTAGCCATTCTTCAGGAGAATGGCTCTCGCAGCTGCTATAAATTTAACAGTCTTCTTATACTGGGAGACAACTAAGTCACCTACTAATGAGCCCTGTTGATTAGATGATCTTCAAGCTCGTTGGTTAGCTTGATGAGTGGTTGGCTTGATGGGTGGTCGAGCCTTAGTTGTGGGTATCTTGTGGCTTGTTTATTTGGGATGGATAAAGTGTCCTCTTTTCGAGGATGATGGCCCCCATCATCTCATTCTTTAGATGTAAAGTTTGCCGGTGGCATTTCCAGTATGCTGCTTTTCTTCTTGCAAAATGGTGTTTTCTTTTGCACTTTATTTCTGTTTGATATCAAGTCTACTACATTTAGCAAGCCAACCTGACTATCTTCACCTTCATCCTTTCATTGAACGCTGATAAAACTTGAGTATATACAGAACGAGACTAGATGTATGTCTAGGTATGATAGCAATTCAAATTTGAAGACGTTGCTACTTCTTTGTTCCGGAGTCTAGAATGGACCACACCTTCACAATTTTATCTTTAATATTTGCCCCTTAAACCTCTCTTTGGGTAGCTGTAGCCACTCTCTCTCTTACCTAGAAATGGTGGTCTATTTGATGATTTGTCATGTTGGTCATTGTATTTTTGCTGTCTTTATTGGAGTTTCTTGCACCTATCAATGTGCATTGTTAACAGTCTCGACAAACCTTTTAGTTTGCCATCATGTAACTTCTCGTTGATTCCTAGGTAGGTTGGTCTATGGTATATACAACCATGTCTTATGGTGCTTTGCTTGGAATCCTAAACATGCCTCAAGAGTCAAAAGGTGTCAAAACTTTATATTCTCAAGAACTAGGGATATGCATAATGCTACTATAGAGATAGGGATATGCTACTATAGAGATAACCTATAATGTCATATAGATAACAACCACATGCCATGACATTGAAATTGTTGTGATGTGAGTACTAGAATGAGGGAGGATGCTATCACATCAACCTAGGGACTATGACTTGTACCCAAATCTAGCTTATGAATTGACAAAGATTTTGGTGTGGGCAATGCCTTATAGACCATCTCACAATCATTATGCATGTGGGATTATTCACAGTACACACATCCAACAACAATGTTAACACACACACAATTGAGAATAGGAGTATTAATGTTATGGACCTAACCCCTCACGTAGATAGAATAATATATTTGCCATGTAATAAAGGGTGACATTAGTTAATAAGGCCTAAATATATTTTCCATGTAATAAAGGTCGACATTAGTTAGTAAGGCCTATTTAATAATTGTGAACAAGTCAATGTAAGAAGACCTAATAGAAGCTTCCGCTTCTAGAAAGATCTTCCTCTAGAATGTTCATTAGAAGATAGAATTAGTATAAATAATAGTAGGAAGCATGAGAAAGCTTGTCTTGAGAATTATTGTAATAGAGCTCTGCTCTGCTGGAGGTTGCCCCCTCGAAGAGGCAAGTGAACATTGCTTTCTTTGAATAAAGGTATTATTTCTGGTATTGCCCTTCTCAATATTTTGCTGTTTCATTGATATCTGTCGAATATTCATGTTTTTGCATATTATATTACATCTGGTACTTTACAAGTGGTATTAGAGCACTTTCCTTGGCAAGAATTGTGGGTAAATGTTTTTTCCAGGGTAGAGACGTGTACTGTTGGCGTCTTTAAAGCACAAAGATTTGTCATTCAACGGGTAAAACTGCGGCGGGGAAGACTACATGCAGGTGATATAGACGAATTCACGGGGTTTCCTAGAAACCAAATGTTTCGCCCTTGTTGGAAACCTCTGTAACCCCTGTTGGTACCCCTCGAGTAGTACTGCATCAGACAAGATCTGTACACGACCATCACTCCCACGTATCGACAGGTATATAGGGAGTCCCCTAGGTCTCCTGAAACCAACCCTAGATCAACCAATTGGCCGCTTGATTGCTATAGTGCCACCGAGAACAACACTCGGGAATATACTCTCTAGTACCTGGGTAATCAAGTAGTATGATTAAGGGTACGGTCGAGCTTCCTTAGTTGGTGCCCTGAAATATTGGGCCGAGTACTACTGTTCGACCTCGCACGTATATGAGAGAGCTATAGCATAGGGAAAACCCTTGTCCATAGGCACCTTGCATGATCCAGACAGAAATCGATGGCCACCCACCTATTTTTCTAGCTCAAAACAGGGGTTTTCATGTTGGTGGTTTTTCTACATATTTTTGGGTCCTAAACTTCCAGGGCCGTTTTGAGGCCCTAAACAATGTTTTTTGGGCCCGCCACAGTCACACTATAGGCTTTAGCCAGAGTGTGATGACAAAATGTGTAGTCCTCGGATAGACCTTTCAAACAAGCTATCGTGCGCCCCAAACGAAGATCGTATGCAAAAGTTACGCCTTTGGGAAGTTGACGTACCAACTACCCCCATCGAAGCCCATAAACCATTTGACATTTCATCTTCCGGGGTTAGGGTTTTGGATTTTCTTTATTTTAAAAAGGCCTCTAGAGCCTCGTTGTAAACATCATCATCTTCTTACGAATGAGCATAGCCGTCACATCTCTTCTCAGAGATAAGTTGCCACCATTCTAGCAAGTTCATTCTCTATATTTTTACAGTTTTTGTACATCTCTCTCATTAATAAAAATTGTGCATTACTGTATCTCTTTGTGTTTCTTGCAATATATCTGTGTATTTCATTTTTATATCTCTGCCTTCATTTCGTTCTCAAAATAATCCAGATCAGTGGTATCAGAGAAGGCTACTCCTTTTCGTTTCTTACTGCATGTCCCCGACGAGGTCAGGGTATAGAGAGTTGGGTCTCGAGCTAGTTTCTCTTGAGGACAACCGCTCTTGCCAGCCCAAGCGGCCTCCCATGGCGGAAGAGAAGAGGAACAAGGGAGCAAAAGATCCCATCAAGTTGTTGCTCGCGGAAGCCCTCGCGCAATAGAGGAATGTGATGTTGGAGAATTTTGCCCAAATCCTTCAATGATTGTTGACAATAACATGCGTGTCTTCGTCAAGCAGTGGCTTTGGAGATGTTACCCCATTCAAGGTACACGTTAATTTTGATATTCTTGTATTCGAAGGTCAGATCAATGCGGATGCTTTGGAAAAATGGTTAAATTTGCTAGAAGGTTATTTCTATGTTCACGATTTTTCCAATAGAGAAAAGATCACCTTTGTGCTCCTTAAGGCTCTCCCCATTGTCAAACATTGGTGGGAAACTTACTAGGAGCAAAGTTCCACAGAGGATTCTGGAATATTTGGGGCCGAGCCCACTTGGGATTTTTTTATGGATGCGGTCAAGGAGCAATATTACCTTGTGGGAAACTATGATGACCAGTACATGAGATGGACAATGTTGCATCAAAAGCGGGACTGAACAGTGCCGGAGTTCACAAATACCTTCCATACCTTGCGCACCAAGCTGGGTATCAAAGACTCCGAGCGACATCTGGTTCTGAAATACCATGGGGCTCTACACAGGTACATCCAAACCAAAATGATGTTTTTGGACATCTTATCACTGGGAGCCGCTTATAGATAAGCTGTCAAAATTGAGCAGAAATTTAAGCAGTAGAACAAGAAGGAATTTGGGTCTGCAAATCCGCAACAACGAAAGTATGGTAAAGGCAACCCTAACTCACAGAAAAGTCAACCTCAAGACAACCAGTCCAAGCCACAGGAAAAGAAGGGCAACAGGAAGACGAATAAGGACACTAGGAAGTGGTGCGACTTCCACAAAAGCCTTTGGCACAACACCGATGAATGTCACCCAACAATCATTGGTGGCCGAGCTCAAATAAATAGAGCCGAACCCCAAATCAGACTCTGATTCAGACAATAATAAAATGAGACAAATCATTGATGCAAAACCCACTACTTCTGTCACGACCGCAACAATCCAACCAGAAGAACCAGAGGATCCTTAAGAAGGGGAGCACCTTTTCCATTCACAGATGTGGGTGAAGGGGACCCCACTGCATTTTATTGTTGATAGCGGAAGCCAAAAGAATCTCATCTTAGTAGAGGTCGTCAAGCAGTTGGATTTGCCGACAACACCACACCCGCAACCATACAACATCGGATGGCTCTGCCAGGGATGAGATCTTCGTGTTAGCGAACAGTGCCGCTTGTCATACGACATCAAGCCCTTCAAGAATGAGGTACTATGTGATGTTGCCCCACTGGAAGTCTGTGATGTTCTGTTAGGTAAGCCATATATGTGGAGGCGTCATGCTGTTTATGAGTGTCGACCTCGTAGCTGTTGAAATAATGTAATTGCGAAGAGCATTCTTATTATTATTGGATTAAATCCCCATTGCGGATTAATCATGTCATTATTATTATTATTGTTATTGGATTAATCCCCATTGTGGATTAATCATGTCGGTAATTGTATAA
>SNQJ01S0038474.1:0-20490 GCA_010110895.2 Picea sitchensis
TAACCATAATATATAAGCTTTAACTTTATCAACATTATATCATCAATGTATCATCTATGATTGTATTCAATATATCATGAGCATATAAACATAAGCAACATCACATGAAATACATAGTACACCAGAATTTACGTGGAAACCCAAATGGGAGAAAACCATGGAATGTTTTCTTATATATTGTCAAGAATACATTCATTGGAAGCACCAACTTCCCAATTCTCTAGATACAACTAGAAGGAGGCTCCAACCCCCTATTTACAGGCTCCAACCTGAAGGAAGCTACAACTCCCTTAATTCTCTGGATCCAACCCCATGATTCTCAGGCTCCAACCTGAAGGAAGCTCCAACTCCCTGTGTTCTTCGGAAGGAATTCTCTCGGGATTCCGCAGGACGAAGAAAGATGGGGATACACCATTGTTGAAGAAAAGATTCCTCCATTTCACGTGGACTCCCCCGGGAGGTCACGAGATGAGCATGAGGTGAAGAAAGATCCCAACATGGAGGATCGTAGCGATGAAGGGCATGCCAACAATCAACAACAAAACAAGCGGCCACCCATTCTCTTATCTGACTAACAACTCCAACTCTTCTTTGACTTTTGCAGGGACATGGTAGAGATAACCTATCATCAGGAGTGGATGATAGCTAGGATCGATGAACTACACAACCAGCTCGTGGGCCCGCAACATAGTGTCATTGTACCATTTTGGCCAAACCCAGCCTAGCACCATGGTGGCGACAATGCTCCTCAAGCTTGAAGACATCTAAGCTATGTTTCATGTTTTTATACGCTAGCTTAGTTTTATTTCATGTTTTTTTAGTTTGTATTGGTCCATAGACAGAAAGCTTTATGAAACCAGTTCAAATTCTGACCATCCAAGCACTTTTTTTGTAGCTCAAACTCTGATGCCTCAATCAATTTCCTCTGTTGGCAGATCTAGCATTAGTTTAAAAACTTTGTAACATTTTTTTTTCAATGAATAGAAGGAATCACAACTCTAACTTAAAAAAAAACAAAAACAAAATAAAAAACAAAAACATCTTATCTTGGAGCGCACATCCTACATGAACATTACATGAACATTAGATCTCATTTTCAAAAACTCTATCATACCACTAATATTTATAATAAATCAATCCATAAAACCAAAATGAAATTGATAATGTTATTTCCAAATTATTAGATGGTAAAAATAACATAATAAAACACAATAATTAACTATTTAAAAAAAATCGAAATAATTATTTTATATCGAGTCAAAAGGTGTTAACTTAAGCCATAGTGCAGAGATTACAAAATATACTTTGGCAAATAAAATAGCAAAGAAGATTACGAGTTTAGTATCTAAGACTTATACACCTGAATAGTTATGCCGCTTCAATTCAATTATTGTAGGGCACTTCCTTTACTAAAAGTTTGTTTCAGTGAGCGGAGTGGTTGTCTATAAATATAATAAAAATTGATTCCCATCGTGGGATGGGACTTGGCTTTACTAAAAGTCTTCACATTTTCCACCACATCATTTAATCTTCCACTGTTTTGAATGATTGTCGGACGGGACTTGGGTTTACTAAAAGTTAAGTCCACTGAGTTGATTCGAGTTACTATAATATAAAAATTGAGTGGAAGTTTAGGGAGTGGTCCACCCCTAAACGTCCACTTCAAAAGCATTAAAGTGAAAGTGTATAAAATATTGGTTAAAGAAAGAAATCTCAATACCTAAATAACGTGGGACGGGACTTGGGTTTCCTAAAAGTGTGTTTGAGCGAGTGGAGTGGTTGCATATACATATAAATAAAAATTGAATCCCATTGTTGGACGGGACTTGGCTTTACTAAAAGTCTACACATTTTCCAACACATCATTAAATCTTCTCTAATCTTCATCTTCCACAATTTTGAATGATGGGCGGACGGTACTAAAAGTTGAGTCCACTGAGTTGAGTGGGGTTACTATAATATAAAAATTATAAAAATGGTTGTCAATAGAAATAAGTGGAAGTTTAGTGGTTCATCACTAAATAAGTTTAATTTGGAAATTTCAAAAATAAAAAATTTAAATATTTCATTTAAAAAAAAAAGAATTTTGGTACAATAATGTTTTTTTTTTTTTTTGGATTTCACATGATTATAGATAATTAAGAATAATATATAATGAAAAGAATTAAATA
The DNA here is from genome assembly GCA_010110895.2 of Picea sitchensis. NCBI lineage: Eukaryota > Viridiplantae > Streptophyta > Pinopsida > Pinales > Pinaceae > Picea > Picea sitchensis. Next base: position 2,172 of record SNQJ01S0038474.1, read on the forward strand.
TCTAAAAATTATATTTTGTTGTTTAAATTGTATTTCTCAATGTATAAACAAGTTTAATGTGCTGAAAAATCCTAGAGCGCTTGGATTATATAGAGTTAACCATTCAAATATGCAAATCCAATAATTCTTCACTCCAAAATTAAACGAATAATATCCATTATTTATGTGTCTAGAATATTTCATGGTTAAATAACTAAAAAAATGACAAATACATTCAAGGCTATTGAAAAAACATGAAGTCATTACTATAGTGCATTGTTTAAGTTTTGACATTTTTTGTCACAATTTAGTGATAAAAATCTGGATGAAATTGCATTTTTTTGTTGTTTAAATTGTATTTCTTAATGCATAAATGGATTCAGCGTGCTGAAAAACCAGTGGGGCACTTGGATTATACAATCTAAACATATATGTAATCTAAACCTACTCCTAGTCTAAGGGTCAAGTCCCCCAAGGGTTTTTCAACATGTTGAATCCGTTTGTGCATTCATAAATGCAATTTAAACAACAAAAAATGTGATTTCACCCAAATTTTTATCACCAGATCACAATGAAAAATGTCAAAATGTAGAATGTTTAGACAACTCCTTTCTGAAATACTCTTATAAACACATTATGCCGCAATATATGATTCTTATAAGCATGTCGCTATGAAGTAACTTTAAGCTTTTAAACAAATATAAAATGTGTTTAAGAGTTTAGAGATTTTTTATTTAATCATGATAGTTTATGTACAACTTGAGTGGGCTTAATGGTTAAGAACATGAGTTTCCTCTTACAAAGTCACATGTTTAAAGCCAGAGGAGGGTAGGGTATGTACATCTTCGTAGACTTTAGCAGTTAAATCAATGCACTGAGGAGGTCTCTTGTTCCACAAACAAGGAAGTCTCATACACCAATTTAACGTATGGCTTGACCATAACCTTAAAAATAATTTATTATTATAAATCATTTTATAAGAAATGCTACAAGATTTAAATTTAAAAATGTACAGAATAATAAGGTTTCACAAGTAGTAATAATTTTATTATACAAATCATATATTTAAATGTATTTATAGAATTTAAAATCTACATTATCTAAATGTAGATATAAAACATTTTTGAAATACTCTCATAACACAATGCACCACAATATATAATTCCTATTAGCATGTCTATGCTAAGTAACTCTAAGCTCTTAAAAAAATATAAAATACAAATATAATATTTGTTTAAGAGTTTAGAGATTTGTTATTAGTCTCTGATGAAGGTAACATGGACTAATGTAGGTATAAAACATTTTTGAAATAYTCTCATAACACAATGCACCACAATATATAATTCCTATTAGCATGTCTATGCGAAGTAACTCKAAGCTCTTAAAAAAATATAAAATACAAATATAATATTTGTTTAAGAGTTTAGAGATTTGTTATTAGTCTCTGATGAAGGTAACATGGACTAATGTAGGTATAAAACATTTTTGAAATATTCTCATAACACAATGCACCACAATATATAATTCCTATTAGCATGTCTATGCGAAGTAACTCTAAGCTCTTAAAAAAATATAAAATACAAATATAATATTTGTTTAAGAGTTTAGAGATTTGTTATTAGTCTCTGATGAAGGTAACATGGACTATAGCAATCAGTTTGTCATGGCTATTAATTAGCGGTTGACTTAAATTTTTTCATGATTTTTTTTTTTTTGTAAGTAAGTATGTGTTTGTATTATATAAAAAACCTTCCGAAAACAGAGTTCAGAGTACAGTGACTGAGAAAAGCGGTTGTAATTACTGAGCTGCTCTATGAAGAGAAACCAACTCAGCCAACCATATAACTAGAGTAACAAAATTTCTAACAGTACTTTGGATAAGAAACTAGACCTATTCATCTGCCCTGAGAGCCACTAGAGCTAAGATAAGGAACTAACATTGTATATTCAGGAACATACTCGGGCAAGGGGCCAGGATATGGTTCCTCGCTGGCAGACGTCCCACCGGCACTCCATTGCATAGCCGTAGCGTTGTGGCACTAGTCTTCAGGCTCCTGGATGCTGGCCTCCTTGTCCTCGGCTGCCACTGCTGCAACTGCTCCATCCTCCCCTGCCTCGGAGCTTCCCCCCGTTGTCTTCTGCGCACGAGCAGTCTCAGGTTCTTGAGATGCTGCTATCCCTTCATCTTGCGAGTTGTTTTCAGTGGAAGTAGAGTGATGGCTGCTTGCAGGTTCGCTGGAGCTCTCATAGTTCTCACTGAAGTTCGCTGGAGCTGTAGGAGGAGGGTCGGCTATAAGCTGGATAAGGGAGGAGAGCTTATCTTCCATCTGTTGAAACCGGAACTGGAGGTCACTGACCCCCTCCCTAAGCTCAAAAACCAGGTCCTGAAGAATGGCTGAGTGTCCATGCAGCGGAGAAGAAGTGGTCGTTTTTGGATTGGGACGCGAGCGACGAGGATGAGAGGAGGCATGCTCTTCCGGGGGAGGACGCCATGCTGAAGTCCAAGAAGTGTCGACTATAGCAAGACAGTCACGGCTCGGGGCGGACGCGTCGGAGGGCGAAGAGGAAGTTCGTGGGCGTCGTGGGTGCCAAGGAGCGCCCCGACGAGGACGCATACGCTGGCGTCGGAGGGCGAAGAGGAAGTTCATGGGCCAGGGTGTTGCTGAGCCTCGACGAGGGACGATATACTGCCTCTCGGCATGGTTAACTCGCTTCGCAGAACTGGCAGAGCCAAAGAACCGTGAGAGCATAATTGAAATTACAGCGTCGCTTCTAACTGACGACGCCACGGCACCAGGCAAGAATGCCAAGAGAGGTTTGCGTAGTGTAATACATAGCAGTGGTTGAGGGTGGTGGATTAATGCCCCCTCCCATTAGTATTGAATGTGATTTAAAGCCTGGGAGTGTTGGCTGCAGCAGGCACGCGCCGCCCACATGGCCCCGTGCTGTGCTGGCCTCCTCCTGCGCCTTCCGCCTGCCAAGTGGAGCGCAATGACATCCCATCCGAGAATTTTTTCATGATTTTCAAAGTATAGGAAAAATGGAATATAATTATTATTGAAATTAAAATAAATAAAAACATTTTATTTTTCTACACTGCTATTGGATTTCAAATTTGAACTCGTATTGTGGCAGTGGCGGCGTGCATTAATGGCATGCATTAATACTTCTGATATACTTTTGTTCGTATCTAGATCCGATTTTGGAGCCTTGCTAAGGTTCTCGATTAATGGCATTCATTAATACTTTTACTTGGATCTAGATTCGATTTTGGATCCCTCGCTCCAGTTCTCGATCTCATTGCACTAATACTTTTGCTCGGATCTAGATCTGATTTTGGATCCCTCCCTCTGATTTTCGATCCGATGGTTGAATACATGTTAATCAATACGACGTTGAGTATTGATTAGCCCCGCCATCTGCCTCTGCCTCATCATCCGAGCTCCACTCATACCTCACCGCTTATATTGTCTTCTTCCATCGCACCATCTCACCAACAGGTGCACCATCATCAATGGCGTCTGCAGTAGAAGCAACAGATCCCATTGATTCAGTGGATCTCATAGAGGGATATTAAGTGGTATTCATTCAATATCCAGTTCTGTAGCTAGTTGTTTTTGACCCTGTTAAAGTTGATTCAAATCCATGAGTGATTCAATGTTAAGAGTAGGCACATTAATAATAATAATAATAATAATCTATTTTTAAGGTCACGGTACGAAGGTATACATACCCTACCCCTTCTGGATTTGAACCTGTGACTTCTTAAGAGGAAACACATGTTCTTAACCATTAGACCCACTCAAGCTGTATAACTGTATTACCCACACCAAAGCGAGTCATTCCATATGCATATATAGCTTCAGGAGTGGTGCCAATTCCAAATTCAGTTGCTCCTATCCAGTTTACCTAGGTGCATAGGCAAGACCAATTGACCCCACAGAGAAGGTAGAGGCAAAGGGAGGGTTTTCTTAATTGCTTTATGGTGGTACTTGGCCTTTTTGGATGGAGATAACAAACTTTTTTTCCTTCCTGGGTCATTTCAAGTCCTTCCTAAACTCCTTTACGCTCACTTATTACTTCCCTGGCTTGGATTTAGACTGACTTACTTGGCCTGGCATAATCAGAGGCTTTGTCAAGCCAGACCCCGCCTTCTACAACCGCCTTACAAAAAGAATTGTTGAGATACAAAAATTAGCGTAACCTGAACATGCTCAAACCGTTTGCATATACTCTGTAAGAAAAGGTTTTGGAATGAATATTGTTGCATACATTTGAGTGCAGGCCATCTCAAAATATTCAGGTTAGAAGCTCTAAGATGATTCATCAACAGGTAACCAAAAATCCTTGATATTCTCCAGACACATTATGATAATGTTAAAAAAATATTGTTTGTTTTCTTTCTTGTGTGATGTTGCTATCGATATCCATCTATGATATCCTTAATCGTCTTTCGATGACCCACTTTTGTGTACTTCTCTTCATGTAGGTACTCTTCTATGCAATTCTTTTCATTTTGAAACCGTGTAATTCTTTTCATTTAGAAACTGTAATATGAGGAGCACCAGGTCTTTGGTCAAATACATTATGCTCCACTTCAAAGATCTGGGAGCTTGAAAGGATTTATGCCAAAGGTCTTTCACCAAGAAAAAATGCAAATCCACCCATGCCCACCACTCGAAGGTAGAAGCAGTAAAGGGTACCCAACTCTTTTTTTATGGTTATATGTATGCTTCACGCTAGAGGTCTAGAGGTCTTGAGTTGAAGGTGTGGGCATGAATAGTAAATTGTGATTGCTACATCATCAAATGTTCTCCCACAAGCGTTGTGAAAGGGACAACACCAAAATTCGAACTTCACGACTGTCCAACAAACGAACCGGAAAGAGAATTGGTCAGAGACATACTACGAACATTCACAAAGACATTGGCGTGCAGATATTCATTTTTCTTTTTGGCTAGCTTGATAGGGATGAATGCAGAGGATGCTCAAGACAAAGACAAGAAAGTATATATTTGACCTCCCACAACAAGCCAAGCATGGAATATTCAAGCTATTTCTGATGCTACTAGTTGATCAATGCAAACTCCTACGATGAATGCAAACTCCTACCTTCCACTGCTAAATAGATCACATGTTCTTTGCACTATGTATGTGATGGTGCTTCTAGTTTATACATGAAACTCTATCATAACTCATTGTTGCAAGAAACTTTTATTGAAACTCATTGTTGAGTAGACTGATGATTTTAAGGATGAAAATTTATTTTAAAATGTAGAAACCTTGGCGAATCTTACTAATCCTTTATATGTCAACTATAAATGTTTGGCGATATTTTTGTAAAAATATTTAAATTTCTAAGGATTTTATATAGTTTATATAAAATTTTGGCTATTTTTAAGGTATAATAATTTTATCCTATAGAATTCGGGCAAATCATTTTTAGAATAACAAAGCTATTTCTGATGCTACTAGTTGATCAATGCGTATGAATTTAGAGAAAATGATGTTGTCCATAGCCTCTTTTCATATTTATGTCTTAGTTGATATGCTTTGTTTGTCTGCCAGCTTAATGGAACAAATTCAATTTTTTTTCTTCTTGCAAACCATGTCAATATTTGAAATCTTTTATATTTCAAGTGATGTAAACTTTCACAAATGACATAATTTCCCATAATATTTCTGGTTTCGAGGTATTTTAAAATTTAATAAAAACACAGAATAATACTATTACCTGTCATTGCTGAGAAGGTTACTAAAATAAATAGACTAATCATAAAATAGTTTAGACTGCAATCTCTAAAAAAAAAGATGGCGTGGTGGCAACAGTGGGCGTGGCATTAATCAACTAAAAATGATGGTGTGGTAGCAACAATGGACGTGGCATTAATAAACTCATTCTCTAGGTGGGATCTAATGGACTGGTTCGGAAACTGTCTTTTTCCCTTTTTCTGATTTAATAATTTAATAAAAAATTGGGTTTAATTAATAAACACATTCACCAAGTGGGGTCCAATGGAATGGTTCAGAAATTGTTTTTTTCCCTTTTTCTAATTTAATAAGAAATTGGATTTTGCTAATTTAATAAGAAATTGGATTTTGCTAATTTAGATCTAGAATGTTCCAAGAAACATTAAAAACTTTTGGTGTATTTTTTAATAGTTTAAAATGTCAAATATAATTTTCCTCTTAAAGTGGGTTTACCAAATCTCAATAATTTGTGATGTTTTCAAAATGATGAAGATGAATTTTTAATAAATAGTATGACTAGGTTTACCAAATCTCAATAATTTTTCATGTTTTTAAAATGATGAAAATGATTTTTTAATGAATAGTATGGTGAGATTCAAATGCAATGCATGGTCCCTCAAACCAATCATTCATATACATCATGTACAAAGAATGGGACTGGTTGTAAATTGGACCATTATGTACCAAAAATATGCAATATGGTTCTATAACAATTTATGTGATCAATATATGCATATGTTGAATTTGTGTTGTTTTGGTGTTATTATAACAATTGTTTCTTGAAAGAACATAGATCCTAAGTGTTATCCATTTAGCGGTTGATTGGTATGATATGTTAAAAGTGACATATTGAAATGACTAATTGTAGAGATCAATTGCTAATATATACACTAATCATACTTCCCTACAATCAATATCTACATACACCATGGAAGACTATTGTAAAACCATGTCAACACCTTGGGTGGCGAGTACTCTGACATATTAAAATCTTAGTTGACTCCCATACTATAAAAAAAAATAATGAGTCTGCAGGAAATTTTCTTTTAACTACTGCAAGGTCTATTATCATCTCCAAGGAAATGTCATCCTCAGTTTCATGCTTTAGGAAGGGTCACTAATATCGATCACTGTAGCTTCCAAATCTTCCAGTCATAAACTGATTGGATTCTGATTAAATCTGTCAATCATAACCTGGTTGGATTCTGATCAGTTTATTGCTACAAATTGTTGATCAGTTTGTTGCTACAAATTGTCATCAACAACAATCGACATGGTATATGATATGAGCAAGGTAAGAGGCTTTAAAATTGTTACTTTACAAACTAGTTGTGCTTTTTATTTCCGTCAAACAAAACAATGTACAAATTCATTTTCGACATGGACATAGCCATTGTTGTGGCACTTGTTTATTCATGATAGTTTATAAATCATTTTATGAGAGATGTTACAAGGTTAAAATTGACAAATGTATATAATAATAGGGTTTCACATGTGTCAATGATTTTATTATCCTATCTCAGATTCAATGTTTTACAATCTATTTTCAAGATCATAAAAAAGTTTATAAGTGTTAATGATTTTCTTCTCAACATTGTGGTGCTTGTTTCTCTATACCGTGGTTCTTGTTTAAATGACAATTGAAATCTATTTCCAAGTATTTGTACGAATTGACCTCCTCAAATATACAATTATCACTAAAAAATTGGAGGATAATTTTTTTATTAGATTTCACTATCATTATTTTGGTTTCATCAATATGATGTTAGCTCATGACTTTTGCACAATGCATGGAGAACTTTGAGTTGTTTTTTACATCATCAATAGTGTTTTCAAAGAAAAATTTCATTAATATATAAGAGGAGGATGGCCACAGGCCTAGCCATATTAATACCAATGCATTCATCATCTTCTAAATATTGTTCAATTTTATTAATTTATGCAAAGATCGAGAGGAACACCTTTTCTTAACATAATATTGAAATTATTGTCTGTAGATCACTCACTATTGCATTTCATCTTAGTAATAACCTTTCTGTAATGCATAGTCATGGCACTATAAAGCTCAGTAGAAATGCTTATTTATTCAAGTCTATTTCATATGTTGTTTATTAACCTTAATTGTAAGTTTATAATATTTAAGACTTAAATGTTAGTATAAATATTTAAATGTTACAAGATGATGTTAGCAAGTGGACATAAGTGGTGAGAATGGAACAATAATCATAAGTGATTATTTTTATTGAGAGAGTGGAAGAATAATCATAAGTAATTATTTTGATGGAGGATATAATTATTTTGATTGAGGATACAATTATTTTGATTAGGGTGTACCAATTAAATGAAAGAAATCAATGATGGAGAGAGTGGAAGAATAATCATAAGTAATTATTTTGATGGAGGATATAATTATTTTGATTGAGGATACAATTATTTTGATTAGAATTGTACCAATTAAATGAAAATCAATGATAAGATGCCAACGAAAACCAAACTTAATTAGCTTTAGTAATAAGTATACATAGAAAAGCACATCAAACCTTCTTTGTAATATCCCCCAATAGGAATATGCTAGATTTGTTACAGTCCAATGTAGTTCTGGTTATACTCTTTTTCCAAATACGTGTTATTAAGATGATTGAGGACTTTCTACAAACATTTTGCAAATAACCCATAGATAGACATTTTGACAAAATGTTGCATTCAATCTAAATACACCAAAAAATAGAAGAGATAATATAGAACTTTATTAATAATAGAATCTTGATCACACAATACAATGTCTAGGGCTGTTGTAGTGGCTATCAAAAATCAACAAACATACAAAACTAAAAGCCAAAACCTGATATAGTGCCCTGATCTACTATAGAAGATGGTTCCTCCTCCAAGTTACAGAAGGGATAACTCCAAACCTCCAAACCCTCTCGAAGATGATGCCAAACTAGAAAATGAAGCTCAAGTGAAGACCCTGGATGGATCTTCCTCCTTATCTAGCTAGGGTGGATATCGCACCACTGAAACTAAAATCCTATGGAAGGGTTTTACCCAAAACCCTAACAAAAACCTTGGCTCCAAGAACACTCCAAAGAGATCAATCCAAAACATAATCCAAAGTGAAGCGCTACCCCTCCTTTTATCCTTCTTCCATTCCTTCTAGAACTTTCCCCTTTTTTACTAAATCAAATATGACCCTTATTTCCCTTTTTACTTTCACTTTAAGATTAAAAGTCACTTTAATAATGTTTAAGAAACTTATTAGTATAAAGTTATTTTATTTCCTTAATGTCACTTAAAAAAAACATAATATCTCCTAAATAAGTGACATTAAATAACCCCTTTTGACTCCCCTTTTTCTTCACTGACAAGCCACATGAGTCATTTCCACTGTAGAATAGGGAAGCCCAAAACTGTGGACATGAAAAATCCTTCCTTCCCAAATATTGTGTGTCCTCAAGTAATGCCATCACACCCATATGAACAACAAACTAAACCACTCTGAAACTACTAATGATCCATGGGTCCCAAATCAATTTGAAAGATGAGAAGCCCCTACTACCCACAATACTGCCCTCCAAAAAGTAACAGCTGGCTCTCCCATCTGTACTTGTTGCCAAACTATCAACCCATAAAACCCCAGGGTCCCATGTTATCACTAGAGAGGATCCATCATACTAACATTGTGTTAATTTGATCATAAATATTTGATCCTCCTTCCTAGACTACATCCTTCACTCCTGCATCCACAAGTTGTAATGCCTCAAAGAATCATCCCCACTATCGAGGATCATATCCTGCCAATGTATCTCAATGAAGTTAACCAAACCATTTCTAAAATAAGACATCCTGGAGTAGTATATGTGGTCGAAAACTGATAGGGCATCAACAACACCTAATGTATAGGTATCAAATGGGAAATCCCTACTACTCCAACACCCATGTAACATCCCCACTATAATCTCGAGTTTAATTAATGCTTATGTAGATATAATATGTGGCTACGGCCAAGCGATGTAATATGTGAATTGTATTTCCTTGTTTTATTAATAAAAATGTGATGTCAACTACTAAGGGGACATGGACAAGAGATGGGGGATAAATTAATCCACAAGAGGGGGGAAGTGTCTAGGATAATGGCCAAGAGGGGTTCAAGGGGGAAATATCCATGTATATTAATTTAACCCATTTTTCTATATTTTCTAATTGTATATGAACCTTCCCATTTCTAATTGAGTGTTCCCAAAGCCAATCATTGAATACATGTAAGAGGGAGGGTGTGATTGGTCACATCCCAAAGTTATTGGGCACATGGGGGTTGAGTACAATTAGCTTGGGGAAGAGTGTGAGTCAAGAAAGGAAATCCAAAGAGAGGAAATTTGTATGGGTTGGGGACAAAAAGTTATTAGTTAGTCAAGTTTTTTCATGGGAAACAAGGGGAGAGCAAGAAACCGAGCTTAAAGTGGATGCAACCATGGAGGGTGAATTCTAGAGCACGTTGGAGTGTAATTGGAGCAAATTGGAGGACCATAATTATATAACCCTATGATATCCCAGATGAAAATTGATCATTGATGGATATTTTTCCCCCTGAGGCTCAACCATCCACTCACCAATCCTAGGCAACCTCAACTCGATGGTATTCCTGAGGACACTATAGGGAGGTCTCCTTGGTGGAAAAACCACACAACTCCACTTTACACTACCACGTGCCAATGAATATCCCTGCATATTGTTTCCTATCATTGAGTCGTCCTATACCATCATGTATCATGTAGGTGCTACTGTATTTATCACTATGTCGATGGCATCTCGACCTATATCCCAAAGCATAGCAAGTCTGTCATATACCTATCCATCCAATCCATGAATGTATGTACTTCCTTGTGGGTTGATCCACAAGGGATGTGCTCAACCATCTCCTCCATGGATAATCATTGAGCCTTTAGTGGGATCTCCAACAAAAATGGCTCATGATCCCCACAATGCAAACTAAGAGCATGGTCAAAACCCTCTACATAAAACCTCTCCTCAAGCACCTACGACTCTGAATGCTCCTCGTGTGGAATTGTCACAAAAGGCTTCTTTCTCGAATCACGAGTGCCACTCGCACCATCATATGTCATGGATATAAAAAATGATTGAGTTTGCATTGTTGTCAATGAAGATCATGCCAAACTCATATGGTGACAAAGCTCCTCTTCCCTTTCCTTGTCTTCATCGAACTTAAGGGCAAGGTCCCTATCCATGAATAGCGGCAAGTAATTGGATTTCATCTACTCTAGTGCTTCTTTCATGATGCACAATTGGGTACTAGTGACTCCATCTGCAATTCCCATTTGCCTCTCCTCCAATTGGGTTTTCCAAATAAGGGCTTCAATAAACTTATGGGAACCATCTACCCTTGTCAATACTTGTACAATCTGCTCTTCCTTGACCAATAATCAGTCCTCCAAATCCTGCAATGCTAAGGCTATTTGTTTAATTTCATAATCACATCGAGGTACAATCACATCCTCATCATCATCAACATCATAAATGAGATATGGTGTTGAATCCTCATCATGCGTAGGTGTTATCATGCTTGAAATAACCTCATCATAATCATCATACACATTGAAATATGTTGGATCCTCAACATCAGTTGATTGGAACATTTCCTCATATTCATCATAAGATGTTGCATCCTCATATTTTGTTGATTCATCCAAGGTATACCCATCCAGCACATTAGTTTCATCAACCCCATTGGTTAGCTTTGATGATGTATCATAGGCTATTGTTTGGTATTCCTATATGCACTCATCCTCCTCATGGATAGATGCATGCTCCTCCACCTGTCCTTAATAATCATTCTTCTTTACTTTCTACCCTATGCTTTTAAAATAATCCTCGTCCAAATCCTTGGGCCATCTTTCGTACATGAGGGTGTAATATTTTTTGAAGGGTAAAGTTGCATGGATATCTTCATCCAATGTTAGATACTTTCGGTAGTCATGTATGTATTTATTTGCTTCTAGCTCTCTCAAAAGTTCAGCCAAACATTCTAGATTTATCTTCTTAAACAACTACATCATGGTTGTTACAAAGCTGTGATAATTTGGTAGTTTTCAAGCTTTGGGGTTTCATCAAAATAAACCCGTGTTCATGGAATGCACTACTGATTTCTCACCTCTAGTCAATGTAAACCATCCATGTCTTATACCACTGAAATATCCCCAATACAGAGGTAGGCAATGATAATATGTATTATGCCGTCTTCTGAGTGAGTGTTTTTTTCAAATGGTTTGCATACACACATTTTGATGCCAAATTTAAGTGATAACCCTTCAAAAATGATTTGCATGCATTCTAATAATCACTTCCATCAAACATATTGTGAGCATTTTCATTACACATGAAATAGGAAATACATAATGGGTTTTTATTATGGATTTAATTCTCTTACAATAGCAATACAAAGTTCTTATTGGTTGCTATGGCCACTTCAACGCAACAGTAAACACACAAAAAATAATTCTAAGACCTAGAAATCATGCCATGACTCTCCTACTAGTCAATGTTTCTCTCTCCAAGCAAGAATGACCTCCCTTTAGGTAGATTGAACCTCCAATAAGGCCCTCGGTTTCTTCAAAACCCTCACGGCCCTGCCAAAGGTTCCTCGCGGCCCCTCCTATCACATGATCTATCCACAAAAGGGCTTATCCTCCTCAACATCTTGGTCCAAGTGATACGGGTCCTCAAACCCCCATGTCCTAGTGTAAAATACCCTCCACAGCCTGTCAAAGGCACCCACGACCTCTTGTAGTTCACAAGGCCTATTCCAGAATCCCTCACAAGCCTCATGGTTTTACTGTTGATTGGATCATTCCCTCTAACAACCCCAACGATCCTCCACAAACCCTTTCGGCCTTTCTATGCCCACGTCTCTACAAAAGAAGAGAAATCGGTCTCCTTTATAGATCCGATGATCTACCTCCAAACCTACACGATCGTCCCAGTCACCACGATCCTGCATAAAAGGGAAATCCACCCCAATGTACCTCCAAAATCCTCCTAGGCAGTTCATTTCTCCTTAGAACTGTAACAATCCTCAAACTATAGCTCCACTGAAGATAAACACAACATAAATCATTGCACATTCAGTTGTGACTCGACTCAGCCAAGAAAAAATACCATCCAACACTTGGAACTCGACCCCTTGATGGCCAGATTCAATCTTGCAAAGAAATAACTCGACCCAATAAGAAAGATATCGAACCACTGAGATAGATTCAACCACTTATATAACGTAACTTGGCCTTAGTATCATTGTTTCCCTTTAGGCTGGCAAGATCTCCAACTCTAATACCACTGCAATATCCTCCAATAAGAATATGCAATAAGAATATGCTAGATGTGTTGTCCAATGTAGTTCTAGTTATACGCTTTTTCCAAATACATGTGTTATGAAGCTGATTGAGGACTTTATACAAACATTTTGCACATAACCCATAAATATACATTTTGAAAAACATGTTGCATTTAATCTAAATACACCATAAAATAGAAGAGATAAAATGACACTTTATTAATAATAGAATCTTGATCACACAACACAATGTCTAGGGTCGTTGTAGCAGTTGTGAAAAATCAACGAACATACAAAACCGAAATCCAAAACCTGATGTAGTGCCTTGATCTCCTCTAGAAGATAGTTCCTCCTCCAAGTTGCAGAAGGGATAAATCCAAACCTCCAAACCCTCTCCAAGATGATTCCAAACCAGAAGATGAATCTCAAGAAAAGACCCTAGATGGATCTTCCTCCTTGTCTATCTAGGGTGGATATTGCACCATCAAAACTAAACCCCTATAGAAGGGTTTTGCCCAAAACACTAACGAAAACCCTGGCTCCAAGAGCACTCCAAATTGATCAATCCAAAGCATAATCCAAAGTGAAGCACTACCCCTCCTTTTATCCTTCTTCCATGCCTTCTAGAACTTTCCAATTTTTGACTAAATCAAATATGACCCTTATTCCCCTTTTTACTTTCACTTTAAGATTAAAAGTCACTTTAATAATGTTGAAGTAACTTATTAGTCTAAAGTTACTTTATTTCCTTAATGTCACTTTAAAAAAACATAATATCTCCTAACTATGTGACATTAAATAACCCCTTTCGACTCCCTTTTTCTTCACTGATAAACCACAGAAGTCATTTCCACCGCAGAATAGGGGAACCCAAAAATGGGGACATGACATTATTTTACATCAATCTACATAGATTGGGTTTGAGAACCACTACCCTTTAGATCATAAATCTATATTTTTAACTCTAAATATAGCCCTACATAAGAAACCTAATGAAGAGGGTTTAAATAGTGAAAACAACTCATTTTTTTATAAAATCAAGAGTAACATTTTCCTTAAGGATTTAAAGAAGTAATTCAACCTCCCCACTATCTATAATAATAATAATATTGAGAAATATTACCATTACTTTACAACAAAGCTTTCACCCTAAGTGAAAGATTACTCTTTCAAGACTTCATTAAAAAAAGAACCTTGGTACAATAAAGATGGCAAGATTTCTAGGAAGGATATTGGGCATACCTTAAATGAATCTCAAAAGGGAATTAAAATAAAAGTGTACAAAATATTGGATAAAATAAAGAAGCATCAATATCTAAATAAAATTAAAAAAAAAATATTAAATATTTCTAAATTCCAACTTAAAAAGTTTTGGAGACACATTTTAACTCGTAAAGTTAACAAGTGTTGCATAGTAGCTTAGTCCCCGCCGGCTCAAGTTTGAAAATAGAAAATACTGTTGCCTTCAAAGTGAGATTTGTATGTTATTTTTATTTGAATTTACAGGAGTTAATCATGGGTGTCTTGCCATTTTTTCTAATATGGCTTTGCTCCTCCAGCCGTGTCATCAAATTTTGAATGATTTGGAAACCATTCAAGCATTCTTGTGAAGGATACTCACTTGTGAAGAAGGATACTCACTTAGCTTAGGAGGAGCATGGATGCAGCTCTCACCTATTGAGATAGGAAGGAAGAAAGAGATACCCTAACCATTCAATCTTCCTATATGAGGTCTATGGATGAACCCACTGAATTAGAAGGGTCTCAAAACAAAAATTGTTGTGAAGATGTTGAAATAGAATAGAAACTGTAGTATCTTCTGAATTCTGGCCATATTCATCCCTAATTCATTTCAAAATTGATTAGAAATAGGCCGGGTTGAGGCGACCCTTAATTAATATACAAGCTCGGGCAATGAGTAGGTTCATGGCCCCAAGTTCTGCAGATTTAACACCAATCCACCTTTTGTCCAGTAGGAAATGAATTCGGGAGTTGTCAAGGAGGTGTAGTACCAGCCAAGTTGTCCAATGGGGAGTGTGGTTAGCCATACAAATGATGATATTTCAAGGAAAAGAGGGATATATTAGCTATATATCTCATCAACATATGCAACAATATCAATTTTCAATGAAGTGCTCAAAATCTAAGTCTGTTGTTAAAAGTTTAAAACATGGGATCTACATCAGCTTCATGTGGCTCAGGAATAAGCCCGCCAATCTGTAGAGGAACATGCCAAGCAGAATGCAAAGGTACGGGGTTAAAGTCTGAAACACTGACTACAAAACCTGTATCTCAGAATTTCCAAATGCATTGCCAAATGCAAGCAGTTAATCTGCCAATTCAGTGATTTCTGCATTTTTTTAATCAAAGTCAACCAAGTTTGCTTGCTTCACCAAAATGCACACCTATGGTTCATTTCAAATCCAAATTGAGTGATTCAAATTGGAAAATGTTTGTTTCTCCATTGCTCACCTTCTTACAATTCTAGATT
Organism: Picea sitchensis; assembly: GCA_010110895.2. NCBI lineage: Eukaryota > Viridiplantae > Streptophyta > Pinopsida > Pinales > Pinaceae > Picea > Picea sitchensis. Next base: position 17,738 of record SNQJ01S0038474.1, read on the forward strand.
TTCAATCCTGATATGAAAAATCCCTACTGTGCAAAAATACCATAAAATTTCCTTCTTTACAGTGTCCAAAAAAGTCTCTGAGGCCTTACCAAAATGCCCACCAGACCTCCTTAAATGCATCAAAATGGAAAATTGAAGGTACATTTCTCCATTCTTCCATGCTGGGTACTAAATGCAAGTCTTAGTTTTTCTTGATTAATCTTCAAATGCACTTGGCTAGTCTACTAAACTGCTCTCTGACACTGCTTTTGACATTTCCAGAAAATGCATGTCATCATCACTAAAATGATTTCCAAGAGTTGGTAAATGACTCAAATCAAGTTTTCAAAGATGTTTTCAATTCTGCATTCAATCATCTACAAACCCATTTCATCTCATGCCCTAAATCAACTTCTAACTTCTAATATACTTGAAGAAAATTTGCCCTAATTTCTACATCTCTGGAAATGCACACCCAGGGCAATGTCAACATGCTCAAGTCCTCAAATTTGAATTGGAATAATTTTAAGTCTTCCACACCTATCTATGAATTCAATTGCACACAGAATAAATAAGAAAATGAGAGAGAAGATATTTTCCTCAAACAAAATACTTCACACTTGATATTATTGCTTCAAACAAATTACATATTTATACTTCTAGCTTGGGAATTTCCCTTTATCCGTACAATATCCAATCATCTTCAAGGGCTTCTGAAGTGATTAACTTTTCTTGTTGAAGAAATTCGTTCTCACTAGAATATGCAGCAATCAAATCCATTCCAAAAACTAGTCATCTTTCAAATCCCACCGAATTTAAACTATTAGTAATAGTTTCATTTCCTCAGATATTACTACAACTTATCATCAAAAGAAAATCTATGATACGATTAAAATCCATCCTAGTCAAAGAGTAAGAGAAGTTATAACTGAGACCATGAAATTTTATTCCCATCAAGCTTATATCCATATTAATTTGGGGAAAGTAGAAATGGGACCAGTTTAATTCGTCTTACAAAGTTGATTTTCTTGTTCTTCAAAGTGAAAGAAGAGAAAGGTTGGGCCATAGCAATGATAACTTATTGATGCTAAGACAATTAAGCATGTGTTTTGGTGTTGTAGAGCCAATTGGGCACTATGGGTATAGATTTCATTAGAATACTTACTAATTTGATAAAACATTTTTAAAAATAAAATACAATAATCAAAGTTTTAATTCGTTTTCATAGAATTATGTTTTCAAGCAAAATTCCTATTAATTAAAAAGAAAGTCATTATGTTTTGCAGAAAAATTCATAGTAATTAAAAATAAAGTCATTATCCTTCCATCAAAATTCATAGTAATTAAAAAGAAAGTTGTTATCTTTCCAGCAAAATTCCTATTAATTAAAAAGAAACTCACTCTTTAATTACTCCGTGATAAAGGAAATCTCTCTATGCTGGATCCTGGACCCAACATAAGTCATAAATGAAAAGGAAGTAAACGTGCTATAATCCACGAACCAACGAAAAACAAAGTCGTTATATTTCCAGCAAAATTACTATTAATTAAAAAGAAAATCACTCTTTAATTACTCTGTGATAAAGAAAGATGCAGGGCCACTTTCCATGAAGAAACTTTTAACTTTTCCTTTTTGAGAATTATCTGTTTTTAAGCTGAATAAGCTGCACAGTTGTCAGCTATGTTGAAGCTATACATGAAAGATATAGAATCTTCATAGTTTGGTGCTATGTCTATGTTTATTAAAACTTTAATCATAAGTTAGTTAGTTTACCTAACTGTTATACAGTTACATGACAGTTATGGTCTTTTTGTATTATATATATATATATATATATATACATCTATGTACATGATTATTGAAGCATTGATGAATATAGAGTATGCCTTTTCTGCCAGTATTTATTTATCTCTGTTAATCATGGCTTCTTGATTGCTTGATTTATTTTCATTATGTTTCTGTTGTTTTCTTCATTATAAATCTAACAATGGTATTAGAGCATTGTGATGCCTATGGCCTATGAAGGAGTTCCTACTTAGAGGAATGAGAGTTGTTGAGATGGATGAGAACTGTGGATCATTTGGAAAAAGAAGAACTCGGAGTTTTCCAAAACCCTAGCCATTTTTTTTTAACAGAGAAAGCAGAGGGTTATACTTTGGTCGCATGCATGGGAAGAAGCGATTGATGAGTGAAGATGGTTATGCTCTAGTTGCACGCACAGGAAGAGAAAATTTGATAAGCGAAGGTGGGTTAAAACCTTAGCCACTAACAATGGAAGCCTGATAGAGGATATGTGTGTTCTCCCCAAGCACAAGAGAGAAAGCCATCGTGAGTTCCTGTTGGAAGAGTCAGAGAAAAAAAGTGCAGAGGCCCTGCCATAGCCATCGCGATTTGCTGGAAGAGGCAGAAAAAAAAGTGCAAAGGCGCTTCCATCGTTCGCCTGTCCGACCCACGTAAAGAAAGAAACTGTTCGAGCCTGTCCTACCAAAGACTTTTGACTCACGCAGAGAAAAAAAATAGTTTGCATTTCTGGAGTTGTTGTTGTATTTTTTCATGTAGAGGAAGAGCAAGAAATCCACCAAGCATTGTTTTTGAATTTTGAACCCTAGTGGAGACCACATTGTTCTTTATGAACAAGTTTATGATCATTGGGATTGTGATGGATACATTTTGAAGAGAGGGCATGCTTGGTGATACAAATATCAAGTTTTGCATGAATAAGAGAGAGATGGAGTGCGCGCCCAGGCTGATATTTATTTTTAGCATTTGATGA
>SNQJ01S0038474.1:21982-53156 GCA_010110895.2 Picea sitchensis
GGGAAGAATTGCAATTTAAACGAAATTGATATGGACTAGGATATGTAAAGGATGCTAACAACCTTTTTCATATTCCTAATTATTGTGAACCTGTTTGCTTTGTGAGTGGAGGTTTTTTGAATGATGATAAGATGACAAAGGTTGAGGATATTGGTAAGGAAAAAGTATAGAATATTGTTGATGAAGATATTGTTATAGATTCCAGATCATGATAATAAGTCAGATAAAGAATCCATATAGTGCAAACATTGTCATCAGTTTGGCCATGATAAGTCAAACTGTTTTGATCTTCACCCATGCATATTTTGTGGGAAGAAAAATCACCCCTCAGTAAGGTGCCAAAAGCACAAGCGGAAAAATATTCATTTTGAATGGTTAGGGAATTGGCATTGGCGTTTGGAAGCCAATTTATTGGAGCATTCTTATCGACAGATTTATACACAAGTACAATCGTACTTGATTGGAGATATTTCTAAGGTTGATGGACATGAATGTTTTTCAAGATTTGATGATATAGGGTATGATCGGGCCCAGTTGATGTAGTCTTCTAAGTTGAAGATCGAGTCTTCAGACTCCACTGGAAGACACTTTGATTAACCTTTTCCACTTTAGGAAACAAGCACACAATCTACTCACAACAAAATCAATGAAATCAGTGAAGTTGATAATGATCAGATGATAGATCAGTGTTTCGATCTTCATCCGTGTATACATTGGGAAAGCGTACACATTGTTCCAGTAGCTTATATAGGTGTTGGATCTCTTATTGGCCATACTTGTGAATGATGGTCAAGGGAATTTGAACCACTTGTCCTTGACAGGGGGGAAATCTAAAGTTTTTAGTCAGGTTCCAAGTTTGATTTAGAGCATGTGAATAGATGATCAAATATGCAACCTAGTTAATGGTATGCAGTCTTGTTCTTGAACATATTGCTCTTGATAGTTTGTGGTCAGCTTAAAACCACCAATTGAGCAGAAGACATGAAGTTCTGCTTGTTACATTTTCAGTTTTTTTAGCCTTGAGCTCTTGTTAGTTTATGGTCAACTTAAAGCCATGCCATTTAGTAGAAGACATCAATTTCTGCTATACATTCGGTTTGTGGTCATGCCAAAACCACCAAATGAGTTTGTGGTCACCCTTAAACCACCAATTTAGTAGAAGACATCAACTTCTACTATTTTTTTTCAGAGTCCAGAGAGCATCTTCAGCCAACACTTTGAATATTCACTTGACACATTGTTGATTCTCAAGTAGTGGTAGTTTTTCAGGCAAGAACGAACTTATGATTAGGGGGGGATGTTAAAACTCTAATCATAAGTTAGTTAGTTTACCTAACTATTATATAGTTACATGACAATTATGGTCTTTTTTTATTATATATGTACGTCTATGTACATGATTATTGAAGCATTGATGAATATAGAGTATGCCTTTTCTGCCAGTATTTATTTATCTCTGTTAATCATGGTTTCTTGATTGCTTGAGTTATTTTCATTATGTTTATGTTTTTTTCTTCATTACGAATCTAGCAATGTTGATCTGAGCAAAGATAAGATAAAACATTGGAAATCATCCTATAATAGCTTCATATCTTTATAATGAAAATAAATCTCTACAGCCAAAGAAAGGAATAAATTGAAATCCCAGAAAGTCAGTCACATAGAGACCTCTGTTAAAATTTATTTCATATAAGGGTGCACCATCTATCAAATTCAAATAAATTAATATGCTTTGCCATCTATTACTGTTTACTTAAATCCATGGCTAATTCAAAACTTACTTGGCTCTCATTCTGTCCAGCCTATCTAACAAAAAAATGCTTGTATCCACCTTGGCTTCCTTTTTCCCAAATGAGTAGCAGGATAGAGGGTGAAATTTCACAACTAAATGAGAACTCATATTTTTATGATGTCTTCCTTGATATTATGCAAACAGAAGCTCCAAACTCAATTTGAAATCCATTGATAAGAACTCACAAATCTATCAATCAAATTACCTAACATCCAGCCAGACAACTGGTACATGTAACAATTCACACTATTTTACTTTGAAGTTTGGAGCAGGAAAAGGAACAAACAACATGGCCTTAAGCCCAAGTTCTAGGAGACTCAAATTTATTGATGGATTGGGCAAATAGGAAAAATCAAATTACAAATATGGCCTTAAGCCCAACAATTTAACTGGGAGAAAAGGGCCCTCTTTCAAGAAATCTCCTTGTCGCATGTTTATAGGGAATTCAATTACAAAGAAGATAAAGTCTTAAAAGAATATCTCATTTTGCAGGAAGGTCACCTAATTGAGCAAGAGTTCAGAGATAATATCCCTTTGGATGAAATACGGAAGTCAATTTTTATGACCTATTCTTTTTTATTCAGTAGCATGTTTTTTATTTTGAATAAAAATAAGTTTGTTTTTGAAGAATCTTTTCAGATTGTATACTGACTGGTGTGATCCCAATTTTGATTTATGGAAACATAAGGTTGTATATGTCTTAAGCCTAGGTTTGAAGACATTCTTGAAACTTGGAACTAAGCAGAACGGCTAGCCCATGTATATTTTGTTTTTCCTTTAAATATCAAATACAAATACATTTTTTTCCTTGTATTAATATATATATATATATGCACATATATTAAAATCTTAACTGTCTAATGTAAAAAACATAAAGAGCATAGAATGAAGCCGTGAATGGAAGAAATAGATGGAATATTTAATGTGCCTACCCTGTAAGAGATAATTTTGAATGAATTTCACAACACCCACTGGCACTCTCTCAACTGTGATACTGTAAGAGATAATTCTGAATGAATTTCACAATACCCACTGGCACTCTCTAAACTGTGATTGTCTGCAATAGCCCAGATAATGATCATGAATATATATTGTACCCCCCTATTGCTGTATTGTTATCATTTCTTCCCACTGATTTCTAGTGTTGTTTGGAAGGAAATGCAATGAAAATAGTGTTGTTTGGAAGGAAATGAGATGAAAACATGATGGAATTGACATTTGGCGATCTATATTCTCAATATTTGGTCAGTGTGTCGAGATTGTGTGTCTCCATTCTTAATATATATGCTGTGGAAGATAAGGTGGTGTGGACATCAAGGTCATTGTCGTAGCAGCTTCACTCATCCACATCATGATGTGCCAGTTATAGTATCGTGGGGTTGTGGGCCCACCCTTCTTTCCATTCCTCTAAGCCCGGGTAGGCATTCAGAAAACCCAAGTGGAATCTTCAAGGTACTATTCAAAGCCGAACAACCTGATGAGCAAGAAAATTACAACAAGCAAGCAAATTGTTGAGAATATTTAGTGTCACTATGAACATTATTTCCACATCAGACACATCCTATGGCACGAGGCCCACGAACCTGGACAAGATTTGGGATTGGAATGACCCACTGTAGAGAAAACTTACCCCAACACATGGCCATTGCCAAGACCGCCTGCCATACGAGGCCCATGAACCTAGTCAAATGTTGATGGCATCATCCTACACACTGACATACATGCATATGCACTTCCCTAATCAATTTATCAGATGTCGGCCCCACTAAGCCCCTACCACTGATCAACATTTGAAACATTCTTGGAAGACGCGGGTTTTAGCAATGTAACATCTGGATGTTACCACTGGTCAAGTGGTTGGCAGTTTGAAACATATGGCCACTTAAGATATTAAATATATAAGGGAACAAGCCACGTTGAAGCGGATTTAAAAAACCTTTAATTTCAACGACTTCTACTTCAAAGAATTGTGGCCTGTTGCAGCATTTCCCAAGATTTCCTTCAACCTCCCTGAAAAAATGAGTGAGGCATGTGAAGTAGTGTCTGAACATTGTGAGAGAATATTTTCATTCTTTCAACCTCTCTGAAAAAATGAGTGAGGCATGCGAAGGAGTGTCTGAACATCGTGAGAGAAGATTTGCAGAAGAGGACAATTTTGATGAGAGAAGATTTGCAGAAGAGGGAAGTTTTGATTCAACCGTGGAGGGTGTAGATGGAGTATTCCATACAACATCACTAGTATTAGTCCCATATTTTCGCAGAGATCGTGACAAACGATCATCTGGAATTACGGGAAACAACTGCCTGTTTTTAAGGCACATAGGGTTTCCGAGATATTTTTCCTATATTTAAATAAACCATTCGGGGACCTCCTTCGCCCATTGGAGCAATAAACCGCTTCAGAGAAACCAAACTTCAGGTGAGTACATTAAACCACATTTGTTCTATGTTTCCTATATTTAAATAAACCATTCCGGGACCTCCTTTGCCCATTGGAGCAGTAAACAACTTCAGAGAAACCAGACTTCAGGTAAGTACATTAAACCACATTTTTTCTATGTTGCAGCAATATATTTGTTTCTTTATTGTTATAATTTTCTATTGTGTTGGGGGTGGCGGTTTTGATGGGCTTCTCTTGGCAGTTTTGATTTGAGTAGTGGGTTTATAAGGCCAAAATTTGGTTTAGAAGTTTGGTCACTGGTGAGGGAAATTTTCTATTAACAGATAAAACCAGTACAAAAGGCAGCCAGGTAGTACCTTTCTTCTACAGGATTGTCATGAGAAAGTCCCATTCCAGTCTGTCATATGCTTAAAGGTATGCAGTATTTATTAAGTGAAGAGATGATTAATTATGTGTGCAGATGACTATTTTTCTGAAGGAAAGGAGTCCATGAGGGTTTGTTACACAACGGGACTTGATAAGCAAGACATACAATAGGGGTGTTAATCAACATACCTTTAGGTATGGTATCCTGTACTAGGGACACCCATATCTAACTCGACAAAGAACTCTGCTCCCTCTGATGTTGCTCCCTCTCGCTCCCTTCTAGCCGATGCAAATGTTGGACTAATATAGAGAACAAATGTTGGGTGACATTGTAGAGTTTTGAAAGTACATAACATTATCTGACTTAAACACCGCCTTTGTCTTGCAAAGGAATATCATGGCGATAAGATTTTGCAGGTTGTCTTGGTGAATATAATGGCGATAAGATTTTGCAGGTTGTCTTACAAAGGTAGTCAGAGTTTGCAAATGTAGTTTGCAAATGCGATGAATATTCAGACTTTACAGTAGATAGATGTGGGTTTGCAAAGGCATTTTGCAACTAGAAGAATATTCAGACTTTGCAGTAGACTATGGTGAAGAATATTCAGACTTTGCAACAGATAGATGTGGGTTTGCAAAGGCAGTTTGCAACTACGATGAATATAGATGTGGGTTTGCAAAGGCAGTTTGCAACTACGATGAATATAGATGTGGGTTTGCAAAGGCAGTTTGCAACTTTGCAGGAGATAGATATGGGTTTGCAAAGGAAGTTTGCAACTACGATGAATATAGATGTGGGTTTGCAAAGGCAGTTTGCAACTACGATGAATATAGAGGTGGTAAGCTCCTTAGACGGAGGCTGAGGCTTGTCGGTGGTGGCTTGTCAGTGGATTTTTAGAATTGTTTAAATCCCTCACATAAGTGAGATAAATATATGTGAGGTCATCCTAGGTTCCATAAACTTAGTTTATATAGCATTACAACAACAACAAAAATGCAATGCTAGCATTAAAGTGGAAATGCATGTCCACAACTTAGGTTATAATATGGAAAAAATGCATGCAAAAAATGCATCTTATTGCATCTGGGAAATAAGAGGAGGAATTTGTTGGCCAATTACCTTTTTATAAAAGAAATTTATTTATTACATAAAAGTAAATATTTCATTTTGCTTATGTATAACTTTGGAAAGAACAAAAACAATAATAGTCAAAGGAAAACTAATAAGCGATCAACGATGAATCGATCACTAGAGTCCTAGCCTTCGACAGGGACTAATAAGCATGGTAAGATTGCTATACATGAGAAATTGGAACTTATACCTTAAAATCTCTACATATCTCTAATTTGATAACTACCACTCAAACCCTTTTTACAACTCATGATGTTTTCACTATTAAAGACATTGATTTCAAGGTTAAGCCACTTGTATAGGGACATGTCAAAGACATTGAAGGTTATCGAGCAAACATTTAAGAATTGGTGGTTCCATTCTAATTTCTTATATCTGCAACCTTTTCAATTTCACAGTCAAGTAGAGTTTTCTTAATATTTGGAAAGAGGCCTTATTGTTCCTATTAAATTTGAAACAGGCAACAAAAATAGCCCCTCAAATTATCAAACCATCATGATTAGTCCTCTTATGGCTAAATTATATGGTATAATGGTATAATTTTAGAAAATAGGATTAGCTTGTGGTTAGAAAATCATGATAAGAGAGCCAAACCATCATGATTAGTCCTCTTATGGCTAAATTATATGGTATAATGGTATAATTTTAGAAAATAGGATTAGCTCGTGGTTAGAAAATCATGATAAGAGAGCTAAAGGGCAAGTTGATTCCTGAAGTTATCACTCAATTTCAAACCATATAATTACTCCTAGGATTATAGTTAAATATTATCAAAACAATAAAGAAAATCTCATGTGTTGCTTCATCAAATTCCAAAACTTGTTTGGTATAGTTCCTTGAAATAACTTTTGGAGGTGACTCCAAGATTTGGGTTCCCCTTTGAGATTAGAATTGTAGTTAAAGATTGTCAAAACAATAAAGAAAATCTCATGTGTTGCTTCATCAAATTCCAAAACTTGTTTGGTATAGTTCCTTGAAATAACTTTTAGAGGTGACTCCAATATTTGGGGCCCCCTTTGAGATTAGAATTGTAGTTCAATTTTTATGAGAGGGTCCAAATTTACAAGTAGAGAAGGATGGTTAGAAGAAACCAATTCTAACTTTTGGAGGTGACTCCAAGATTTGGGTTCCCCTTTGAGATTAGAATTGTAGTTAAAGATTGTCAAAACAATAAAAAAAATCTCCTGTGTTGCTTCATCAAATTCCAAAACTTGTTTGGTATAGTTCCTTGAAATAATTTTTGGAGGTGACTCCAAGATTTCGGGTCCCCTTTGAGATTAGAATTGTAGTTCAATTTTTATGAGAGGGTACAAATTTACAAGTAGAGAAGGATTGTTAGAAGAAACCAATTCTAGCATAGAGGTCAAGCAAGGTTGTCCTATATTCCCCCTTTTTTTTGGAATTTATATAGACAAGTTCCCCTTTTTTTTTGGAATTTATATAGACAAGTTCCCATTTTTTTTTGGAATTTATATAGACAAGTTAGAGGATTTCCTAGAGGAAGCAAGTTGCACAGGAGATAATCTATCAAGGCTATTCATTCTCCTCATTCTCTATATAGATGACATTTTTCTTTTAGCAAGGAGTCAATCTAACCTTGAAAAATAACTTAATATTCTTAAAGATTTTTGTACTAGTCTAGGATGTTTATGAATATTGATAAAACAAAGATAATGATATTTTTTTTTATGTTTTAGGCTTTCATAATGTGGTGTATTAATATTGCAGGTTTTCGTATTCATTGAGTAATATTTTTGTACTATTCTATGATGTTTATGAATACTGACAAAACAAAGATAATGATCTTTTTTTTTTATGTTTTAGGCTTTCACAATGTGGTGTTTTAATATTGTGGGTTTTTGTATTCATTGTGTTTGAGAATTCGATGTCAACACTTTGTAGATGTGAACTTGTGACCTCTTAGGAGGAAACACATGTTCTTAACCATTAGGCCCACTCAATATGTATTAATCTATTTTTAAGGTCACGGCCAAGCCAGACACCAAATTGGTGTATGAGACCCCCTTGTTTGTGGGACAAGAGATCCCCTCTGCCCATCGATTTGACTGGTAAAGTCTACAGAGGTATACATACCCTACTCCCCTCTAGATTTGAACTTGTGACCTCTTAGGAGGAAGCATATGTTCTTAACCATTAGGCCTATATATATATATATATATATATATATATATATATATTAGTAAATAACCATTTAAAAAATAATAACAATTAAATGAACTAACTAAACAAATATAGAAGGATTCCTCAAAAGAACTGACAACCAAAAATGAAAAAATCTAAATAAAGAAACAAAAGACCCATAAGTAAAACAAAAAACAAATCAAAAGGGAAAATTACAAACAAGAGAAGGATAAGAACAAAATAAAAGGAACTAAAACCAAGATAAAGGGACAAAGGGAAAAGGTTAAGAATATAAAAACAACGGAGAAGGACCTTGACTACATTTTAAGAATGGGGAGCCAAGTTTTACTCAATTTGAAACCATCATCCCTATTGATACAATTATTTTCCTTCACAATCTCCATTTCCCCCCTAATATTTTTTTTTAGAAAAGTGATTGATTTTATCTAAAAAAATTGTATTTCCAATATCAATTTGATGCTTGGTTTTATAAGAATAATCAACAAGAGCAGAGGACTTGACCAGATTGCGGGTGATAATGATAATTAATTATAAGCATCTCACATACCTTAATGTTATTTATGATAACAACATTGAAGAAGACCTTTCATATAAGGATCTTGGAATTGACTTTTTTAATAATCTAAAATGGAATTTTAGTGTTGAAAGAAGGATATTGGAGATTGGAAAGCTTATTGTGGCCTTAAGCACAATCGTAAAGAAGTTGAGTTTTGGTTATGGGAAAAAGAGAATTTTTGTTTGATACACTATCTATCCCTGTGATTATGTATGGTTGTGAAGGTTGGGGATGCAATTTTTCTAGAGACTTGGAGGGAAATCAAACAAATACAAAATCATTTTATAGTACATTTTTTTAAATTAAAGGAAATTTTCCCAACAAAATCATTTTATAATACATTTTTTAAAATTAAAGGCAAATTTCCCAACAAAATCATTATATAGTACATTTTTTAAAATTAAAGGCAATTTTCCCAACAAAATCATTTTATAGTACATTTTTTTAAATTAAAGGCAATTTTCCCTACCATATCATCCTTTTAGAAGTTGGTCTTCCTCCAATTGATAGTAAGGCTATGTCTAGGTACTTATTGTATAAGTTTTTTAACATGAAGAAAGAGAGGCTTCCTATCACAACTTCAAACATAATTAAAAATCTCAAAAGGTTGAAGATAGGGTGGGATATAGATGGTACTTCTTGGCTCCATTATTGGGGTATAGTGGAAGATCATGATGCCCTTCAAATTGTTATTACCATTAATAGTACCATTTAACTAAATTTAAAGAAAAAATGTGGTGTTACACTAAGATTAAGGATACAAAAGATTATACTTAATACAAAGAAACCATTAACCCTAAGTTATAGGATCGAAATTAACTTTCCACTATTGCTAGCTTCAAGAAAAAAGTATTGGGGTATAGTGGAAGATGACGCCCTTCAAATTKTCATTACCATTAATAGTACCATTTGATTAAATTTAATAAGAAATTATGGTGTTACACTTAGATTAAGGATACAAACATTTAGAACAAACTCTCACGAGCTTCGTAGTGAAACAAGTTGATGGAAAAGACCCAAAACATCATGGAAGGAAATACCATGTAACGTTTGTGATTCTAACAAAGTAGAGGATGGAAACAAAATTCTCTTGGAGTGCACATCCTCCATGAACATTAGATCTCATTTTCAAAACATCTATCATACCACTAGTATCTATAATAGCTTAATCCATGAAAACCAAAGTGAGATTGATAATGTCACTTCCAAGTTATTTGATGGTAGAAACAACATAATAAAACACAATAATTAACTCTTTAAAAAAATCGAAATGGTTATTTTGTATCGAGTCAAAAGGCGTTGGCTTAACCCATACTATAGAGATTACAAAATGTGTATATAATTTGGAAAATAACAAAGGATATTAGGAGTTTAGTATCCAAACTTATCAATCTCAACCAAGTCTTGCTTCCATTATCTACTAGACTATTGTCTACTATATTTCCTTAAAACTATCAAGCATCGACAAAACATTAATTACATTTTAAATGGAAAYTAACACCCCTCTCAATCACTAGATATAGATTCCATATGAATAGATGCACTTAAATTKTCCTTTGCATATGTTGGTGGGCCAGGTGCTTGGTGGGTTGAGTGTACTAGAAGTCCTATTGAAAAGTTGATGAATGCTAATAAACAACAACTAGTTTTTCCAACACATTAGTGGTTGCCTCTACCTCTGCTACTTTATCTTTTAGACTCGAAATTGAGAATTGCACTTCAATTTCCAATTCTTTTAGATGTTGTATATAACCATGAGTTACCTAAAGTTCTATAAGGGGTGGTTGTTCTACCATTATGCGAGCTTGAGAATTTTTATCCGTCAATACCATCTACATTTCTTGGGTCACAAATGCAAATGTTGCATAAGATTTACTCTTGCTAGAATGAGTAGCCCTTCAAAGTTGCCCAAATTATTCTTCTACTTTTCACTTGAATTAGCATGAGTCAATGGTGTGGGGAAAAGAGACAAATCATGATGAAATTCTTGTGTTACATCCTTGTTTTCTAGAGAAGTCCCTATCACGAAGGGCGAGTGGTCACTATTAGAGCATGAGGGAGGCAACTTCAATTGGACAAGAATTTGGTGTATTTTCCTTCCACATCCATCCAACCCTATAATTATGAGTGTTGTTGTTGGTGTTAAGAAAATGAACCAAACACTTGTTTCTTCATTGTTTAGCAAAGAAATATGTATAGGAGGAAAAATGGTCAATGGGAGATATGTAGAGGAAACCTGGCAACTACATGTGAGAGGGTGTCAATAGGATAAGGGGGATTTGAAATACCCTCTTAATTCATTAATTTGAAAATATAAGCGACAACGGAGAGGGATTCATCAAAATTCCCCCCACCCACTTAATAAAAAAAATAAATCAATGACTTCATGGAACAAAATCTAGATTCATGTAGAGGTCCCAACCAAACCAGTTTTTTGCAACAACCCTTCATTCAAAATGCTCCTACATTTTCCATTTTGTTATATTCTAAATAATCTTCCCTATATACATGGAATAATTGAGCTTGGTTGAATTGTTGAGTTAGATATTTTGATCAAAGAAGAAGTCTAGCTAAGATAGGGGATGCATTTTTCCCTTTTGTTCTAATTGCATTGATGATAAGTGATCAATCTCCAATTACTATAACAATATGCTTAGTTAGAGTGGTGAGAAGTTTTAGACCATGGTAAATTGCCAGTACTTCTGCCTCATTGTTGACGGTTTCCCTAATGCCCCATGCATATCTGATTGTCAGATGTCCTCCAAGATTAAATATCACTCTCTCACATTTGTCGACCCAAATTAACCAAAAAAAAACTATAAGGGGGGTGAAAAAGTGAACATTGATAACACTTTTTGGCAAGAGACATGAGGATTTGTACTAGGCTCCTTTCTTTCAGCTGAGAGTTTAGTCAATGAAAAATTGCTTTCGAGCATTTTTTAAATTGTTGATAGAGAGTTTAGTCAATGAGAACTCTTTATTGAGAGCTAAGGATACTCTCGAATGAGAGCTAGATCTCTTTGTCGAAACACCAAAAAATCTTGGTTGAGAGTTTCCCTTAGGCTAAAATTTCTCTTCCAAGAGTTTGACCCTTGGTTAAATTATCTTGGTGGACATTTGCTTGAGTAAAAAAAATTTCAGCCTAGAATTAAATATTCTTAGTTAAATCTTGGTTGAAAATTTAAAATATTCTCAACAAAGAATCCTCTAAACTCTCGGTTGAGAGTTCTACAATACAAAAATGTCACAAAATCCCCTGAAGGCTAATATTTCTCGCTTTCAACTGACACATCAACTCTCTAACTAGAAAACACACTAACTACACACCAATTCAACCTCGTGACCTCCTCCAAATGAATTTGCAACACTTCTACTACATATCACACACCAAAATGCCAAGTTCCTCTCTCTCTATATATTTTTGTATTATCTATTTTTCTTTTCATTTTCTATACAACCTTTAAAATTTATAACAAATACTCAAAACTTATAAATTAAACCCTAAACCTTTGAAAAATATAAACCCTAAACCACTTGCCCAAATGATATAGCCCAAATGTTTTCCAAGATATCATAGATCTTAGAAGCACTATTGGGTCCAATCAATAAGACAAAGTTAAAATTCATGAAGACATATACAATAGATATAATATAGGAAACAAACATGAAAGTGCAATAGAAAGGAGGTGTTAAAGAGTGGATGTTTAAACATTTCTCGCAAGAACACCATTTTTGGAAGAACGACTAGAGTTTCGGTATCAAATAAGCTCACATTTATTGGAACTTTCCATGGAGCCCCACCATAATAACACTATTTGTATTTGAAGGAAGTCTAAAGTGTATAGACATCTTTACATGCAGGTCAATTTTTTCTATTTGAAACTCAATTCTAGAAACTCCTCTTCTTGTTCATGAACATTAATTTCAAAAAAATTCAAGTTCATTGATTTCTAAAGGAAGTTTGAAATTTCAATCACTTTCTAACAAAACATATATCTTTGTGCTCGTCTTCCACTTCTTTGCAAAACTTTGAGTCATAACTATTAACCGATCCTTAATCGAAACTTCAATATTAGATATAAGATCACCATGGTATTGAAGTTTGATATAGTATCACTTTAAAATATCTATTCCCTCTCTCACATGTGGAGAACATAAATATCATTTGTTATTTTCACAATTCAGTCCATAGTTATACTTACTAGTTTACAAAAATCAATGGCAAGCTAAAGCTTCCAGCTATTATCTCACATTTGTACTAATGTTAAAATAATAAATTAAATGTTCTGACTATTTCCTTGTGTTGAATTGAACCATTTATAATTGGAGAGGTCATCAAAAGAAAGTTTAAGTAGTGCAACAATTGAACCATTTATAATTGTTGTTGAATGCAACAAATCTTTCAGTAGTGTTGAAAGAAAGTTTGTAGTCAACCCTAGAAGGAGACTAATGGAAGAAATCTCTTTGTGGATCAAGATGTTGTTCATCGTGAAGGGGATGATGCACATGGAGCCTGATAGGATGGTAGAGTAAACCCCCCGTGTGAAGGGGTGGAGGGGATGGAAATATGGGGGGAGGAAATTGAGATGATGTGAGATAGAATGGATTCAGAAGAGTAGAGGAGAAGAAGAGTCGAGAGATACGTAGGAAGAGTCGAGCTAAGGAGGTGATTCAAGTAGAGAAGAAAATAAAATAAATCAAGGAATGACGAACGAGTAGTAAGATCCAAGATGAAGAGAAGAGAAATTGCGCCAGAAGGGTGTATGGGAGAAATATTTGTGCCAGAGAGAAGCACATAAGAAGAGAGGTTATCGAAGAGACACGACATTAGGAGTGAGTTATCAAGAGAAGATACCAAAATTAATGGGATAAAGATTAAAGAAAATGAGATCATACCCCCTTGGCCAGTAAGAGATGCAGTCACATTAGTGGAATATGGGGCGTAGAACAGTAGTGCCAACACAACAATAGATAGAGATGGAGCCCTCCAAGGAGTAGAGACCTTGGTGATTATGAGGAGGCTTGCTTGGATAGATATAAGGAAATCTTTTGGATCCATCATAGAAGAATATGACAGAGTATGGAGGAACCTTCTCTTTGAACCACCCCCCTTGTATATTTTTCATTAAAAAGAAAGAACCGAAGAAAGTGTAGAGGTGAGAGAAGTAGAAGAAGAAATATTAGAATAAAGGGAAGGAGAATATATGAGTGAATTAGAAGCATAAGTCAAAAACACTTCACAAGAAATATCATTAGTACCAACAACAAGAAGTAGTAGTCAATATGGAAGGCACAGTTCTAGATCGAGTACGGTGAACCAAGATTCAACCCTTAGGCTCCCTCATTTCATGGGTTGGGAAGAGAAGATGTGGAACAACATTGGTTCATGTGTGAAGATATATGGTCAATGAAAAGAGTCACAAATGAGGCATATAAGATCATGTAGCTAGAAACCACATTCAGAGATAGAGCTCTGACATGGTACATGAAGTACATGGCTACTATGTCGGCGGGAGAAAGGTCCCTTACAAAAATAAAGAGAGATATCCTCAGAGAATTCCATAAACCAAAGTTGGAATCACAATGTATAATTGAGATGAAAGAGGTCAAGCAACAAGTTGGAGAAAGAATGTGGGATTATGACCAGTGTTTCAAGATTTTGTTGGAAAGACTGACGTTTCAAGTGAAATATGTCTAACAAAGATAATGGTTTATTATTGGACTCCTACCACACATTTGACTCCCGTTCACCTAGCAAAAGGTAACGACCCAAGGGAAGGTCATATACATTGCAATGAACTTATATTTTATGTCAGGAGGTGGTGAGACACCGACAAGGCTGGCGCAGGTATAATATCAGCTTGTGAATCTCACTATGCAACTACAATATATGGTGAAGGCTAAGATGGTGCATGAGAATGTCTAGCATACCCTATGATGCATAGAAGGTCACCATAGAAATGAGTGTCTTGCGCTAGGAAGTTAGATGGTGATGGGTGCGTCGAATCATTTTTTGATAGGACCACAGACCAAGTAGTGTGAAATTTGTAGACAATGGGGTCATATACCTCCTCGTTGTCCAACATTGCAAAAGTATCAAAATACAATGCACACTCCATTTTTTAAGTTTTGAAAATCCATGGGCCATGATGTGAACAATTTTGTTGGTGTGCAATTGTAAGACCCTACGTTCAGTTTATTCTACCGACAAACCCTATAGACACCGACCCTTTCGGCATCACCTGCATGCAAGTGAAGTTTCACCCGAGGCATCTATTGGGGTTGTAGGAACCAAGTTTATGTAGGGACGAGGGGATGGGAGGTTATCATCATATTGATTCCTACTTATCTACCTAGTGTGTCGTATTCTTTGTCTCTTTTCCCTTGATTAAATAGTAAAATTTAAATATGCAACACTATTGTGACACATATTGCAACATAAACTATTCATTGTAACCTTCATCACTATTGTGCATCAATAAGCTAATAAACATATCTAGATATAGTTATACATAAATGGTACATCTATGATCAATCACATAAAAATACATTCAGACACAGAGTTTTAACGTGGTTCACCCAATCCTTGAGCTACATCCAAAATGGTTGGCTTCTTTATTATTCCTCTTTCAATCATCTTAGGCTTGCGCATTGCGCTTACAATAGACATATCGTGATATCCTTCCCCGTCTCGCCTAGTTGCTCTACATTGCAATCCTATTATCTACAAACCCTCCCTAAACCTTCAGACATAGACTCTCTCTCATTCTAAGTCTATTCTCTCAACCTCAGCATATCATCTGCTCAACTTTTAGCACAACTTCAGCCTCCTATTCGCTCAACATAAAAAGGCTATTCTACCCGACTCATTACACATTTATACATAGAATTTAGGGCTCAAAACACTACTCACTTATCCCCCAAAACCCTATGACAAATCATGACAACTCATTGTTCAGGCATGACTTTCCTATATTTTAACCTGCATGTTTCTTTTACACTCATGATTGTTGTTCTTCCTACTTTTGTATGCCTAATTGTTGTCCTTCCTACTTTTGTGTGCACCCTCAAAACATAGTTCTTTGAACTTCTTGTCCAACATGCCCCCAACATGCCCCCAACACTCACCCGTGGCTCATCCCGAGCCACTTAATATTGTTGCATTGCACCCCTCCATGCTTCCATGAACTTTTGGAGGGTCTCCTTTTTTGTCGTGACTTCTTTCTTGACCTCTACTTCTTGTTCCAAAATCTCATCTACGACCTGCGTATTCAAGGTCGTGAGTTTCTCCTCGATGTTATGTGTTTCTTGCTCTAGCATGCCCTGCACAACTGCCAATTCCCCTATTACCCTTAGTGCTTCATCTTGTAGAGGTACTAATCAATGTTGGAGGATCTTCTGTTGGTCCCTTATCTTTTCTATTTCATTGTATGACTGCCTTTGCTCCAGGATGGTTGTCATGCACTCAACTAGTGGAAGTGTACTTATGTTCTTTGAATCCTTCTATGCCTTTTCCTACACATCCATTAATCTATCTTCCATAGCCTTCATATCTGGATCCTCCATTAGGTTTGTGCAAATCTACATGCTTTCCTCACATAGCTTCGTGCACTCCTCATCTAGACTCTTAATATTTTCTACTGAGGTCATAGTGGTTTTTTCTCTTTGTGTCTTTTCCTCAGGTGGTGTCACTGGTGTGATGCGTGATTCCAAGTCCTCGATCATGGTGTGGAATCCTTTAATGAATTCCTGGATTGTTGAGACTTGTTCTTCAATATTGGCTTCGACCACTATCGAAAATTTTGGAATATCATTATAGAGTTTATAGATGGCATGTTGTATTCACTCTTCCTATTGCTCAGCCTCATCCTTCTCCTTCAATATTATATTGGCCTTTTCCTAAACCTTTATCTTCTCCTTCAATATACTATCAGCCTTTTCCTTAGTCTTGGTCTTCTCTTGTAAAGTAGTTGTATAATATTGTTGAAGCTCTGTCTTCTCCGCTGCTACCTTCGCTAACTTACTTGATGTTGATTCTGTGTGGAACCGTATCTTCTGTGCAATACCCATGTGCAAGCCTTGTAGTACTGTTGTGGGCATCTGTGAAATGACTAAGTCTAGGTTACTTAATCATTGTACCTACTCCCGAATCTCAGGCGTTGGGAACTCAATCACATTTGGTGAGATCTTCAACACTTTGTTCCCTGTTTCCATCTGTTAAAAATAAGAAGTAGTGGCCCTCGCTTCCCTAGTCGGACTTGTTTATGGTCCTTCACCGTATCTACGCTCTAGTTCTATAATTGTTGCTTCCAAGAGTTGTTGCAATGTTGTGAACTAGTCTTGCACTTGCTGGAGCATTTCTTCTTGTTTTCGCGACACTTGGTCAATTTCTTTATCTGCAACATCCCTCACTTGATAGTCGATTCTATCAATGTCATCATCTGTCAGAGTATAGTTATTTGATACTTTGTGGGATTTCATCTTCTTGCACGTATCTATTCTTGTACTCTTACCCTTGTCTTTCCTTTTCTCTCTGACTGTATGTTGTGCGTCTTTTGTGTCTCTTATCTTTCCATTACCATGTTCATTACCTTGTTCATTTGCATCATTGTCAAGGTGCTCCATCTTTGTTCTGTTCACAGGAACCTTCCAATCTGGATCCTAATCCTGCATGATCAGGTGGATATATTCTTTTGTGATCCTGTATTTTGTCTAGACCCATTCCTCTCTCAGGTCTTTTTTTTTATTATATATATATAGTGTCGGTCTACCTTGAACCATGCAATTGGGGTGTACGCCTCTACCAATTGTGGTGAAATGTGTGGTTTATTATTGATGCATTGTTGAATCCTTTTTCCATACATAAAGAACTCCATGTTAGTGTTAATACGTCTTCTTTTGTTAGGCGTGTACTAGAAGTTCTGATACTTAGCTTCCAATCATGGCTTACCTCTGAGTACCAAGAACTACGCATCCTTCGGCTCTTCCCATGCTATGAACATAATTAGAATTAGAAGCCATGGATAATGGAATTCCATGCCTCTATCATTTTCTTCTGCACATTTGATGAGGAATTGGTTCAATAAGAAAGGCTCCCAACTCATCGAGACCCCTTCGACACACTTATCATTAACAACTATCACTCCTACTGGCACTTGGTATTTTATGCATTTCCTAAGTAAATTGCATGCCAATTCTTGCATTGCAATCCTTGCTATTGGGTTGCATATGCTTGGCACATCCAACCCATGCACACCTCTAACTGTGTGAAATTTTTCCCTCATTTCCTCTGATAGAGTCTTGTCAGTTTTCTTATCTGCAAACAACAAGTTTGGATCTTGTCCCTACGATGGTAAGCTCGTTATCCTTGCAATCAAGTTTGTATCTATAGATATTGTCCTTTCCAACCACAAATAACCTCCATGCACACAGTTTAAGAACAACTTAACACATGCATTCACCTTGTTGCTCCTACCGAAGTGTGGGATTTCGAACATGTTTAGTATGCATGCTCGCTCCAATACTTTGGCCCATACCTTTGGCACAGGTATTCTCTAGTTATTTTCTAGATCTATCCTCAGCTCCAAGTATTGGTGTGGTGCAATTTCAGGGAACTTCATCGTATATGTGATATATTGATCTGCATATTCCAGCCGCGACACCCTCCCTAGCATGTCTTTGTCCATGATGACTCCATACGGGATGTCAAGCATCCCCATTTCATATTTGGGACTCTTCTGTAATGTTACTGGTGTGGCATCATCCTTCCTTGGTTAAATATAGTCTCATGGAAACCTCATATCTAACGATGATGCCCCTAGAGTCTCCTCAACCTCTGGTTCTACCTTTTGCGCTCTTTTTCGGGATTTCTTTGGTACGGGCAATGTTTCTTTTGGTGGTGCCATGTTTGTAAACTAGTTACTGGTGACAATTGATTTAGATCAAAGTTTTTTCTCAGCTTCTTCAATACGATTCTCGTCTTTCTCTTACTCGCATGCAACTCTAAGTGAAAATTAACAATGATTGTCGACCCTTCGCCGCTTTTGTGTTCCTTCCCACCTGAATTAACTATCTAATACTCCAATGGTGCGATGAATGCTTGATTTAATGTTGCTTTATTGGCATATCTTCTGTCATATTTGTGTCTCTTACTATTAGTCTGTCATGATTCGTGACGGTTGTTTCCATTTATGTCTACACGTCGTCTTTATGACTTGTCACTAACGCTCTTTAGCCATCGTTTTTGTCCTTTCAATGCCTTTAACAACTGTCATGGTCTTGTTATTTGTGTTCCTTGTATGCGTACCTAAATGTCTCTGCACTATTTATTTTATCTACACAACCCTCACTTTTTGTGTGCCCTTACTCTCATTGTAACTTCATTTTTTCTGTTTTTCCTTCGGGTTTTTTTTTCCTTCCCCTTTTTCTTCTTTTTCCTTTTTCTACTTTTTATTACTTTTTCTTTTTATTTTTCCTACTATAATACAAAGGTTCTCACGCAGGTCAAATTAGTGCGTGGTAGATTGGTTGTCTCTATAAATTTTTAGCCGACTTCCATTCAACATTCCTCCCAGGACTTCTCCCTTCAACATTTCCAACTATGTAGCATCTGCCTCGGTCACATGCTTAATCACATATGGTCATAACCAATGCATTCAAAACTTTCTTGGATGTTGCATAAATTTACTGTCGTATAGTAATACTAAGTCCCCCACTTGAAACTTTTTATGTTTAATATGTCTATCATGCCATGCCTTTTCTCTTGCCTTCTAAACTTGTTGATGGAACCCTGCCACCAGAGCCCTATGCACAAAAGATGGATATGACTGCAGAAATCAACTCTATCCCAGAAAACATGCTATATAAACCAATGTGAAAGTGAGATAATAAAGAGGTCTACCTCGTCCAGATGTTCGATGATGTCCATCGTTGAGCAATTTGATCCAAATCTATATACCTGCAACAAGTTCTCAACAAACAAGCAAAACAAGCATATGGTGGTAATATAAAAGGTTAGCACATTAGATAGCATAATCCATCAATATACATAACAAATACGCCCATGGATAATAACTCATATATTTTCAAGATATTAATTGGATGGGAAAGCAGTATTTATATTAATAAATGATCAACATAAGTGAAAACATTACATACTTTCGTGTTGGCACGGTTCGGAACTGAGAAACTAAGTTCCTTCTAGCTAGGCCTCCACCACTTCAATCCTCCACCAAAGGCAAGCTCATAGAAGGGAGACGATGATTTTCTCCATCAATAAGGGAAGAGATTTGGGGCTGAACACTGTGTTCAAACTTAAAGGACAAGGGGATGTAGACTCAATAGGAAGTAAATAATTTCTCCATAATAACTTTGCTCTCAAAGTTTAATTCTTCCTCTTCTTTCCATAGCTTGGAATTGGCCCATTTATAGCCTTCAAAATGGAACTGAAGGGCTGAGTCATAATGTTTTTAGTATATGGAAGGCCAAGGATCATAGATCTCCTATCGTGACATGGAAACCTGACATTTAATTTTCATTTTCTGGCACAAATCCCGATGTACACAGGCTGTAGTGGAGCAGTCAGCGTATATGCTTGTTGTATAGTGTGCAAGATGCGTACAAGTGGAAAAATTTGTATTTTTGTCTCTGGATTTTATCAACAGGGAAGATAATTCTGCATAGTGAAATGTAATAAGGCCCTCTGTGCAATATTTCATAGGGTGAGGAAAATCTTGCTATAACAACGCTCTTCTTACATACCACATGGCCCAACAAAATTTCAAAAGGCGCGCAAAAAATACATTTCTTCAAATTCAGTAAAATATGACATTGTCTATATATGTCAAACATTAACCTGAATATTTCTATGTGATCTTTAAATAGACTAAACACATTCCAATCATCTAAGTAAACTTTAAGGAACTTATGAATAAATTCCTTAAAGGCTGCGACAACTACTCTTGAAAAAACTGCAGGTGCATTCTTCAGTCTAAAAGGCATTATTGTGTACTGGTAGCTTCACCAATTTGTCACAAAGGTAGTGTTATGTCTATCTTCATACACAATCTTAATCAGGTGATATTGCGAGAAGCCATCTGTTAAAGAATAGGACTCCTCCCCCCCTACATTCTCTAGCAGTTCATCTATAAATGGTGTTGGAAATGGATCATGCAAACATGCATCATTTAGCTTCCTAGGGTCTACACATATTCTGATTCCCCCTATTTTCTTATCATGTATTACCATTGGACTTATCCATTCTGATTCCACTATTATTTCAATGATTCGTGCTTCCAACATTCGGTCTATCTCTTATTTCACCTTCTCTTTATACTTCAGATTTATCCTGTAGGGTCTCTGTCTCACCGGATTAAAATTTGGATTCAAAGGGATCTTCATTTATCCTAACTCACCAGTGATCCCATTTATCTCTAAGAACATAGTTGGGAATATATCCTAATACTCACGAAGTAAGTCTGCAATTTTCTCCACAATTTCATCATTCCAATAATCACCTATCTACGCAAACTTTGGATTTTCTTTTGTCCCAATATTTACCTTGTGTGTCTTTAATGGTTGTGCATTCGTGGCATATTCAATCTCTGGTCCTTATATTGTGCATTCCCCCTCAGTTTCAGGTACCTGTATATTCCTTGGATATTCCTCATTGTGTTCTTATTTAACAACATTATAACATTCCAGTAATTCATGCACAGTCATGGGAGCTCTGTGCGAACTACACATAGGTACTACCTCCATTGGCCCTTCTACTAAAAAAATATTGCTTCTAATGACCTATAAGGATGCATCTGCTAATGGAGATTCAAGTTCAAAAGTAAATTTTACCTTAAACCTCTGAGTTAGCTCATCCCAATTTTTTTTCTCTGTGCATTTCTAGTTCCAAGTACCAGTTCTTAGGAATTATATTCAATGTATGTATAAACCTATGCATCCTTTCCTTCTTCGGGATAGAACTCCATATGTCTCTGCACTTCTCAACATGATCTTTTGGATCACTTATCCTTGTATACTTCTTTTCAATATACTCAATATCGATACCAAATCTAACTTGCATCAAGCTTTTTCACTGCTTCCAGTCTTCCATTGCTTCTTTGTGTGCAACCCACCATCTATCTAGAGTGGCCTTCAAGACAAAATCTAATGCCAACAGTCTTTTTTGTTCTAGTATCCGCAACTCAAATTCCTATAAGAAATATTCTATATCAGTCAAACCATCATATTTAGGAAGGTCACATAAGTTCGTTCCAATCCAGCGCAATGATCGAGTAATGTGGGCACATCGTCTAGTTTATACTTCATGCATACTTTGTTGCCAATGTTCCAGACCTTCCTCTGATTCTAACTTACATGAGCTAATGCTTCTCCAACTTTGTGCACCATCTACAACGGGGCTAACATATTCATCCATTCATGCAGTCATATTATACAAGATGTCAATCTTGTTCCCTCTAGTTGGTTTGATATACCTCTTTCCTTATGTTGGATCCAATGGTGCAGTAACCTTCAAGTCTCCTACCTTAAATATGATTTCCCTCATTTTTAGGTCAATAATTGTTTGATTGTCAAAGGCACATTCTAACCCCATTAGTGTTGTATATGGTTGATTATCATCCACAATGTCGATGATTTCGAAATCTACTACACTATGCACCCCATCGATATTCATAGGTATCCTTGTCTATCAGCGAATTTGTACTATCTTGTGTTGGTTTTCCAACCTTAATTGAACGAGAGACCATATTAACTTGGGTTTCCCCATCATTTCCCATGTCTAATTCAACAACACATTTACATCAGAACCCAAGTCTAAAATAACATTATCCACATTATATTCCCCAATCTGGGCACTTAATTTGAACTCTATGTTGGTCTTGTTTTTGTGTAGTACATGATTCCCTACCATCTGTGCAACATGAATTTCCCTTTATTGTGCTCAATGATCAATCATTTTACATAATTCATTCAACGTAGTTTTGTGTTTCATCAATTTTATGCAACTTATCAGAAACTCTCTTAGAGTACTTACCTTCTCAAGTGTATTTTCTAGTATAGTATGATCATATACAAGAGGTGCAAATGATGTTGATGCTACGCATTCTAGTGCTAGTATCTATTTTCTTTCCCTCTGATACGTCTCCTTTTCTTGCTGAGGGTAAAATGTCAACATAGGTCCTATTTATTTCCTCACCCATTTCTCAACCTTCCTCCCTCCATCTGTCGCATCATCCCCTTTTCTATCTCCTCCACGCGTAACTGTTGTTATTCTAGGTCCTTCATTGTGTTTCTTGGCTGATATCTTATGTACGTTATGATTCATGTTTTAGTTATGATTCCCTCTTGCCTACCACTTCACAAGTAGTTGGGGAAAATATTATATTGCATGATCCAATGCTCTGCAATATGTGCAGGTTTTACAAGGATTTAGGCAGTCCCAAGATCAATGTCCTGGTTGATTACAATTGTAACATATTATCGATCCTCTACCTCCACTTCCAAAATTTCCTCTGCTTTGACCTCTTCCAAATCCTCCTTGGTTTCCTAAATTAAATCCTCTCTGATTGGTATATTGTGGACCACCTTCTTCCGTCGCAACATTTTCCTCCTGAATTTTATACATATCTTAAGTGTGCTCTCTCATCAAATCGAATGCATGACAATCCTTCTCTTCGTGCATAACTGACTTGTAAAAGTTACAAAATATATTTCTTGGTGTACTCTAGTATTTTTGTAGTACTAGACACTCAGTCGAATGATGTCCCCATTTATTACATATTTCATAGTATCACCCTCTTGGTAGTGGATTCGGTGCTCCAATCACCAAATACTACATAAATGCTAGGCATTTGTCCTTATGGTGGCCTTTAGTCCTACACTTGGTACACTAGACTTGTTCTCGCTTCTCCCTCCCTTTTGTAAGCTTTGTTGATTGAATTATTAAGGAAGCTAATTGTGTATGGAATTGTTCCATCCACCTTTCATCCCCTACGGGAGATTCTTCTAGTTTCATTGCAATCTCCAAAGCTTCAGGATGCAACACAACCTTCTGTTGAATCAACAACCTGTGAATGTGTGGTAGTAGTCCTGCAATAAACCATTCTTGGTGTTGTTGATCAGGGATCTGGAATGTCAATATACCCATCAAATCCTTAAATCTTTGATCATAGTCCCAAATTGACTCATTCTGCACTTATTTGATTTCCTTCAATTATGTGATGTACTGAGACTCGGACTTTGGCTTCTTGAACTCTTTCAACAATTCTTGTCTAATTTCTCCTAAAGTCCTTTCTTTTCCCGTAGGTGTGGTACTCTATAGTTTCATATACAAGACTAATGCACGACCTCTAAATGTTGTTGCCAACTGTGCAATATTTACAGCCTCATCCTGGACATTCTTCACAACCCAAATTGTTTCACATACAAATAGATGTTGTTCTAGGTCCTCTGACCCAACTCCCTGGAACTCAATCAGTCTCAGTGTGTTGTCTAATCCTACCATGTTTTTTTGTGTAGTACCTCCCCTTGGTGATGTTGGATAAATCTGACTTGATGTACTGCCTACACTGCTCTGACTCGATGCATTGTTCCCACTATTTTGACTTCCTTTGCTAAATATAAGTGATTTTGACAAATCTTCAATTGTTACCTCAGATTTATGTGATGCACATGGGGTCGTGGAATCGACACAGGATCCAATCTGAGTAGGACCTAATGGTTCTTCTATTATAGGACTGAACTCAAAATCCTCTTCCTCTCCTTCTATGTGCAACATTTATATGATTTGGATTGTTGGGTTGGGTTCTCTCCTCTCAAACTCACTGTGTGGCTCTCCTTTCTTAGCCCTAGTCTTCAACCTTTTGTACCTTCTTCCACTGTGCAGTACTCCAAACTCTTATTCCTCTTTTGATACACCTTCTTCATTTCTCTACATCCTCAGTGCCTCCATTCCTTTTGCATTTATTCCTTCATTCTTTCCTACCTTCAGACTATCCTCTGGTCATCCCCCAGTTCCTCCGTGTGCGCGTAGGCCCTTAGCAATAAAATTTCATCGACATCACACACTTTTCGCACAACAACATCTTTATCTAGGTACCCAATGCTTTCATAACCTTCCATGTGGACCCTTAAATAAATACCTCTCTGCAACACTATATGACTCCGTACAATCTATTGTAAATTCTGTAATATAACCTCCCAATTTACTGTTCAACTAGAAATCAACGACACGGGCGTTAGGAAGTCTTATTACTTACAGAATTCAATTTCATTACCAAATCAGGAGTCCATTTCATCGGTGTTGCAGTACAATACCTTACGGTATTCTCCGCTAATATTTCTAACCACTCAGTTGAGATAATAAAAAATTCACCAAATAAAATATCATGCATCTCTGTGTACACATACCTTTGCATCCATTTCTCATCGCTCATTCGACGATTTATATTCTCTTTCTGAGAAAATTATTGTTCCTTCCTTTCTAGCCATTCAGTGATCTCTTTCTTAGTTAGCCTCCAAAACATTCCCTCAATCACAGATTCTGGGTCCCGACAATGGAACCATTTTTTGGCACGTGGTTGTAAGACCCCAAGTTCAATTTATTCTACCAACAAGCCCTGTAGACACCATCCCTTTTGACATCACCTGCATGTAAGTGAAGTCTCATCTGAGAAATTTATTGGGGCTGAAGGAACCAAGTTTCTTCAAGGACGAGGGGATGGGAGGCTATCATCATATTCATTCCTACTTATCTACCTGGTGCATCTTATTCTTTGTCCCTTTTCCCTTGATTAATTAGTAAACTTTAATTATGCATCACCATTGTGCCAAAAATTGCATCATAAACTATTCATTGTAACCTTCATCATTATTGTGCATCAATCAGCTAATAAATAGATATATATTTAGTTATGCATAAATATAGCATCCATGATCAATCACATAAAAATACATTCAGACATAGGTTTTTAGCGTGGTTCACCCAATCCTTGGGCTATGTCCACAACGACTGGCTTATTTATTTTTCTTCATGCAATCATTTCAGGCTTGCACACTGCACTTACAATAGATATATCATGATATCCTTCCCCATATTTCCTATCTGCTCTGCAGTGCAAGCCTCTTCTCTGCAAACCCTCCCTAAACCTTCAAACATAGACTCTCTCTCATTCTTAGTTTATTCTCTCAACCTTAGCCTATCATTAGCTAAAATTTCTACACAACTTCAACCTCCTATTCACACAACATAAACAACCTATTCTACCTGAACCATTACATATTTATACATAGAATTCAGGCCTCAAAACCCTAGTCGCTTATCCCCCAAAACTCTATGACAACTCATGGCAACTCATTGTTTGGGTGTGATTTTCCTATCTTTGCGCTTGCATGCTAATTTTACACTCTCGATTGTTGTTCTTCCTGCTTTTGCATGTCTACCTTCTTTTGCATTCCTAATTGTTTTCCTTCCTTCTTTTGTGTGGGCCCTCAAAACTCAGTTCTTTGAACTGCATGTCCAACAAATTTTCAGTCGTTGCATCTAATGAAGAAGCACATTGTAGATGCTTATTGGGTCCAGGAAGAGAATAAGGGTGGATAAATCCTCTCCAAATTCATTAATTTGAAATGATAAGTGACAGTGGAGAGGGATTCATCAAAATTCCCCCCACCTCCTTAATTAAAAAAAAACAATGACTTCATGGAATGAACTCTAGATTCGTGTGGAGATCCCCTCCAAACCATTTTCTTGCAACAACCCTTCATTCAGAAATGCTCCTACATTTTCCAATTTATTATCTTCTAAATCATTTGCCATATATACATCGAATAATTGAGATTGGTCGAACTGTTGAGTTAGATATTTTGATCAAAGAATAAATCTAACTAGGATAGGGGATGCATTTTTCCCTTTTGTTCTAATTTCATTGATGATAAGTGATGAATCTCCCATTACTATAACAATATGCCTAGTTATAATGGTGAGAAGTTTTACACCATGGTAATTTTCTAGTACCTATACCTCATTGTTGGTGATTTCCCCAATGCCCCATGCATATCTAATTGTAAGATGTCCTCCAAGATTAAATATTAGTCCCTCGCATTTGTCGACCTAAATTAATAAAAAATAAATTATAAGGGGGTGAAAACATGAATATTAATAACACTTTTTGGCAAGAGGCGTGAGGATTTGTACTAGGATCCTTTCTTTCAACCGAGAGTTTAATCAATGAGAAATTTCTTTTGATAGATTTTTAAATTGTTGATAGAGAGTTTAGTCAATGAGAACTTTTTATTGATATTTAAGGATACTCTCGAATGAGAGTTAAATCTCTTAGTCAAAACACCAAAAACTCTTGGCTGAGAGTTTCCCTTAGGTTAAAATTTCTTTGCCAATAGTTTGACCCTTGCTTAAACTCTCTTGGTGGATATTTTCTTGATTCAAAAGAATATTAGCCTAGAATTAAATATTCTCAGCTAACTCTTGGTTGAAATTTTAGAATATTCTCGACAGAGAATCCTCTAAACTCTCGATTGACAGTTCTACAATACTAAAATGTCACAAAATCCCCTGTAGACTATTTCTTTCTTTTGACCAACACATCAACTCTCTAACAAGAAAAGACATTGACTACACACCAATTCAATATCATGACCTCCTCAAAATAAATTTGCAACACTTCTACTACATATCACACACCAAAATGCCAAGTTATATATGTGTGTGTGTGTGTGTGTGTGTGTGTATTCTTTTCATTTTCTATACAACCTTTAAAATTTATAACAATATACTCAAAACTTATAAAATAAACCCTAAACCTTTGAAAAATGTTAACACTAAACTACTTACCTTAAGTCTATAGCCCAAATGTTGTCCAACATATCATAGATCTTAGAAGCACTATTAGGGTCCAACCAATAAGACAAAATTAAAATGTATGAAGCCATATAAAATAGATATAATATAGGAAAAAGAATTGAAAGTGCAATAGGAAGAAGATGTTAAAGTGTGAATGTTTAAACAATTCCTGCAAGAACACCATTTTGGGAAGAAATACTAAAGTTTCCATTATCGAATAAGCTCACATTTATTGGAACTTTCCATGGAGCCCCACAATAATAACACTATTTGTAGGAATTCTAACATGTATAGACATCTTTAATGCATCCAAGTCAAAATTTATTTGAAGTATAAATCAATCAATTCTAGTTACTCACCTTCTTGTTATTTGCAAAACTTCGAGTCATTACTATTAACCAATCCTTAATCGAAACTTCAATATTAGATACAACTTTACCTTGGTCGCACTCTAAGACATTCTTGTTTTGAAGTTTGATATAGTATCACTTTAACAAATATATTACCTCTTTCCTCACTGGCATGTGGAGAACATACATATCATTTTTTATTTTCACAATTTAATCCATAGCCATACTTATTGGTTAACAAAATTCAATGGCAAGCTAAAGATTCATGCTATTCTCCCACATTTGTACTAACATAAAAATAACAAATTAATTGTTGTGCCTATTTCCTTGTGTTGAATCGAACCACCATTTATAATTCAAGAGGGAATTAAAAGACAAAGAATATAATCATGATATTATTATTAAATGTCATTGTTAAAATGCTTGCAGATAGATATCATGGATAGTGAAAATTATGTATGTATGTCATAGGAATTCATTCAGTAACCCACATCAAGTGTTAAAAGATGATAACCATTCAGTGATTTGACATCACACATTTTTATATATGGTATGATTTTTTGTAACACCTTGTTTTCCCCCATAACTATAATTATGCTAAGACTTGATGTAATGTGATTATGAAGCATGTAATTATGATTATGATTAATGGAAAATATCAGAAAGTTGACTGAGAAGGAAAAACCTTGACTACTAGTGATGATATCACAAGTCGAATTGGTGAGATGGAATGGATAAGTTTCAATTAATAAAATAGGAAGCTTGCTCAACATTCCATCCTACACCTATAGAAATTGAATGCACCATCTGCCAATGTACCTGAACTACATAGAGCCATGTGACCAGTTATGGAGATCATTATTGGTAGTTGAAGCAGTTATAATTGTTGATAGATTTAGTTCTTGAAGTGGAAAGAGTCAACTTAAAATATGGTAAGAGGATGTACTTGGATTTCCCCTTTGAATTCAAAATCCCAACTGGAGGTTGCGTCTGACAACATGCCATGATAATCCCAAGGAATGGGTGGAAGAAGAGACCAAAGGTGGAAAACATCACACGAGAGGGAGACTGCAGGACACTCAAGCATATTTTGAGAGAACATAGTAGGAGAGAGTGTGAGAACGAGCGTGTAGGTGCCCAATAGATGAATTCTCACATAGACTAGAGAGAATAAAGTGAGTTGTGTTATCACATGAATTTGTCAAAGTCCTGTGGGTTTGTGGTTTCTACCTAAGTCTGTAATTTTTCCCTGTATCTATCCTTTTCGCATGCCAAGTCTTGAAGTTTTTCCCCCCTTTGGCCGATAAAATCATTTTTTGTGTTCCCTTGTTCGTTTGTGTGCCCTGGTCTCCCCGTTCTCTTAGCTCGCAGCCAGTCGTCCAAATCCTTGATCGTGCAGGCCGCAACCATGAACAAAAAGTGCAACATTCAAAGAAAAAGGCCTAAATATTTAGAAGTGTCGAAGGCCCAAAGTAAATCTATACCATCCATCGGCAAGGACATGCGTCAATAGATATCCAACTCCAGGTAAAGTAGCTAAAGGAAGAGGAGGTTTGTGATTTGATTTTCCTGGAGTCCGGAGACCTGAAGGAGATCTCAGCCATCCGATTCAGATGGACACATGGCACCAAATCCAAGTATTCATGGTTTCGCGAATCATATGTTTTAGCATTGAGCGGTTGGCGATTGGGGTTTTCGAGGAAGGAATCGTGGTCATCAAATTCAAAGCAAGTCCGATCGTTGATCTGAATAAGGCTATTTCACAAGTTTGGGCTTCGAAATATTTAAAATCAAGTGGAGTGAAAACTCCCAAACGATGAAATCTCGAAGCGCCTTTGGATATAAGCGCCAAGTTATGACCCGAGGTAGCATGCAACATAGAGTGATGAAAAGGAGCTGCGCCAGAGGCCGAAAGCGCCCATATTGGTCACAAAAAAGGATCAGCATGGCCTCGATACATCGAGATTGACTCTCAAAAGTCGTGGGCACCCTCTGAGAATTCATGACTGTCAGGCCTCATCCTGATCCTGATGAATTTATTTATTGAAGATATGGGCGACAGTTGAGACCTCATCTCACCCCATAAATGGAAAGTAGGTAGAAGACGACCATGAGTGCGGATTAGCAATCTGAGATTTCCTTCTGGATGAATTTCCCTGCAAAACAGATAACTGAGGCAATCTCGTGTTTCACATGAGAAGGCCTGCACAACCTGACAGAGCAGGTGCCGACTAAAGGCTTTGAAGGCAGTGATCTTATCACATTTTTGGTGGTTGCATCATTTTAGTTTATATAGGCAGTTTTGATATTTTGTTAAGGTCGATGGTTGAGCAGTGCTCCCATATTGTAAACTTTTGATGAAGAAATATGATTCTCTAGTTATGTATTTTGCTATGAGACTTCTTGTTTAATGAAAGCCAACTTATTTTTCATCCTATTTGCCTCTGATACTGAAGTGTCCATGATTGAAGGATTCACATGGATTGTTTTGACTGTATTGTAATGTATATTTGATTGTAGTGTTGTTATTTATGTTCTTCAGTTTCCTGAAGTTTTGAATCCAAGAGGATCTTGTATTTGAAGCTTTTCCTCCTTAGGCTGCTGGAAGACCTAATGTATATGGAATACCTCTACACACTCCTCACCAAATTCTTCCATCTATTCACCCTTACTCCAACTTACTAATTGAAGTTAATTAAGACCTCACCTGCATGTGCATACCAGTCCAGTTTTCTGAGTTAAAATGATATCATTTTGAGTCTGCGCCCATTTGACCTCTTTAAAACCAACCTATGACATAAAACTCTAATGGGTACTGGGCTTACCTCCAACACAATCTAGAGGTGACTTCTAGTGCTAACATTTCTAGCGTTGTTGTCGGGGAACGAATTGAAGACTTTTCCCTGAGATAGAATGACAAAGACAATTTGATTCTAAAGGTGCATTAGATATCATAACCATTGAAGATTGCAGCTTGCACCTGGTGAATCCACCATCAAAGACTCCACTAGGGAGGATCCCGTTGACAGAAAAATGACCACACTGAAGGGAAAGACCAGGTATCAGTCTATGAGTTTTCTTCATGAAGTCATTTTCTTCTTTATGAACTCATTTATCTCTTTCCCTTCACATATAAGGAGGATTATCCTTTGCTTTGTATATTCAGATGATAATAAGACTTCCTTCACTCATCCATCCTTGGAAGAAGAAGACATGCCCTCTTCTTGTGTTGCATAGGCCGATCATGTGTCTTCACCTCAGCCTATTCATAAAAGTGATTTCTGTATTGCATATCCTCTCAAAATTGATGACCGTTGTATCCTTGAGGAGGTTGAAAATGATTCACA
This sequence comes from Picea sitchensis, assembly GCA_010110895.2. Lineage (NCBI taxonomy): Eukaryota > Viridiplantae > Streptophyta > Pinopsida > Pinales > Pinaceae > Picea > Picea sitchensis. The sequence goes on from SNQJ01S0038474.1 coordinate 52,961, forward strand.
ACCTTCTCAGATCTCATTAACTCCTGGTGTTTTTGTTGAACCTCCCCATCCTCTTGTTGAATCCCATATTCAACCTGTTGGATTATTGAGAGGGGGGGGTGAATCAGTAATAGCGTAATTATAATCCTTTTTCTTCAAATGTTATATCAATGTAGAATTATTATCCAATAATGAGCGGTAAGAAATAAACAATCAC
>SNQJ01S0038475.1:0-11703 GCA_010110895.2 Picea sitchensis
CTCTCACTCTCTAGCCACACTCTCTATACCCCTATACCTCACTCTCTTTTTCTTTTTCTCTCCCCCTCTCACACTCTCTTTCTTCCTCTCTCTGTAGCCCCCCTCCCTACATCAAAAATAAATAAATGGCCTTAACCTAGACATTTCAAGACCTAGACCTAAACCTAGATATAACAAGATCTAGACATGGAAATACATGGAGCATGGCCTAGATCTATACGCTGACCATGATGTAGACCATGACATAGACCTAGACCATGACCTATACCACGACATAGAGATAGAGCTATATTTAGACGATGACTTAGAGATTGACATAGACCATGACTTATACCACAACATAGAGCGATATCTAGAGTTAGATGATGACCTATATCTTGAAATATACCATGACATAGACCCCCAATACTCTCACTCTCTCACTCTCTAACCCCCCCTTCCCCCCTCCCTGTCCCTCACTCTCTTTTTCATGCAGGATCATCACCATCATCATTCAATGAGGCCAAGTGGAGGATGACTCATCATCCAACGCGCACATTCATGCTGACTTGAATTCCAAGGAGAGTGCATCACCTTAATATTTTGAAAGTTATTGTACTTAAAGTATCCGTAAATTTTTTGAAGTTTGAGCCATTGTATGACCTCCAAGAGATGTATTTGATTTTAATACCTGTATAATTGTACATATATTGAGCATCGACTCATATCTATATTGTAAATTCTCATTTATTGTAATAATACTTAGTGGTAGGATACCTAATTGTGATATGATAGCACTAGAATAATCTAGAGGGAAGGCTCGAGAAGCCTCTCATGTATAAATATATGTAAGCTATGCCCAAATGAGGTTGTTGAGTTTTATTTGTTATTTTTGAAGATAGTTGTAGAGGTTGTTGAAGAATATTGTAATTATTGCTAGAGTTCATTTTACCGAAGAAGAGAAGTGGAGAATGTTTTGTTATTTATGGGTTTGATTATCTCTGAGGTCATTGGGTAATGTTGTGTTATTTACTTTCTGTGTTTTATATGCCTGTGTGTGCATTTCATGGTTATATGAATGAATTATTGTTTTTATTTAAGTTTAAACTCTTTCTCTTCTGAAACTCTGGTGCAAGGAGTTCACAATGCCACGTAAGGAATGCGAAGGCCGAGTCATTCTCAGACTCGTTTGCTCAGGAGAGATAGCGTGAAACTTTGAAGAGTGAGTGCAAGGAGTGCACGTATACTCAGTGGAGTATAAAAACTCAAGAATACCTTTGCAAGGTGTACACAGGGCCAACACTTAGCCAAGTGTTGAAACAGTCTCAAGGAAGACAAGCGCAAGGAGTGCGCAGAAGGATTTTCTAAAAATCTCCAAGTCTAAAATATTTCGAAGGTTTAGACAAGCGCAAGGAGTGTACCAGAGGTTCAAATCGTATTAAGAGAGAAAGATCAGGAGGAATCACGGGTAAAAAATCTTGGAGGAAGAGTCCCCTTTCAATTTCAAGGTTGAGTGGACGAGATCTGCTTGAGGAGGAGCCAAATCTTTCCTAGCCATCAGATCTGGGAAAGTAGCGCAATTTTCAACCCTTGAAGTCCATTAGACTTCACAAGTTTGGATATTTTTCGTATTTAGACACAAAGGAGACAATTTTCCCGAAGCCTCGAGATCCGAAGTGAATCTAGACTATCCATCATCGAAGACACATGTCCATAGATTGGAGGTAGTCCAGAAGTTTAGATATCGAGAAGAATTAAAGTGTGGCTGCAAAAAATACGCAAGAATCTTGAAGCTCTAAAATCCATAGCACATATTGACCGTTGATAGTCAGTACATGTGTCAACATATCTCGGACTTTGCGATTCCAACAGTCTAGGAGAACGAAGGTGAAACGTCTTGTGGTTTGAGAACTCACGAAGGCTCAAAGGCTGGAGTAGATCTCGACCGTTGGTCAAGAGGGACACGTGGAGAGTAGATATATCCTATGCCAATTCGACGTTCATAGGTATTTAAGTTGGAGTAGCCAAAACTCTTGAAGCCTGGAGTTCCGGAGCCAATCGTAACTGTTGGATGTAGACGAGACGAGAACCATCAATCCATTTCCCTTCGTGAATTCGTGAATTCGTGAGGAAGTGCAAGTTGGAAGTTGAAATGTTCCAAAGCCTGAAGCCTATAAAAAGTGCTGGTCATCGATCCGAGATAGACGCCAACCATTTGATTTGCCCCATTCATCTATTTGCGGGTTCGACCTTTGAAAAAGTTGTAGTGTGTTACTTTTGGAGCTCCCAAAGCCCGGATCCATGGAGTCCATAATTCTTCAGTAATTTGAAAGCTGGCCCATGGGTTTAGCTCGAGGTCATGTTGAAGATTCCGCTGAATTTTTAGGACCCCCATGAACTTGATTTTGCACGTGGGGTAAAAGAGAAAATTTATGTGGAGAAATTTTTCAAGGGTTCAAAGAGATCCATAGAGATAATTCAACTCCTTGGTTTGAACGATCCTAGACTGGGAGGTTGTGCGAGCTCTAGGAGGTGTTGGGGGTTTGCATCAAGTGGTATCATAGCTTAATCAAGTTGTGTAAAGAAAATAAATTTGGAACCATGTTGAGAAGAATACACAGAGAGAGACACGTGGTCAATGCATCCATGGAAGAGGAAATGAGAGAACTTTGTGCAAGGTTGGACGCCATGGAGACACACAGAGGAGAGTACTTGAAGCTGGTGATGTCAGTGAGGAAGAAAGTGAAGAGATTGAAGCATAATAAGTTGCAGGAGAATAAGCAATAGAGGAGCGACTGTTGAGAGTTGTTGTTAAGCTAGAAACCAGAGAAAAAGTGGAAGTCCCAATGTATGAAGGTAATTTGAATGTATAAGAACTACTTGATTGTATAAGTGCTTTAGAAAATTACTTTGACTATGAGGAGATTGATGATGAGAAGAAGGTGAAGCATGCAATAACCAAGTTGAAGGGACATGCATCCTTATGGTGCGATGAATTGCAAGGTGATAGAAGATGCAAAGGTAAGTATAAAATTAAGAGTTGAGATAGAATGGTGGCTAACATGAAGGCTAAGTTCATACCCATGATTGTCAGATAAATCTATTCAGGTAGTTATAGAATCTGATACAGAAAGGTTTGTTAGTGAAGGAGTACACTGAAGAATTTTACAAGTTAAATATAAGAGCAGGACATAGGGAGAATGATGAAGAAAAAGTTGTCAAGTACATTAATGGCCTGAGATATGAAATCTAGGATGAGATTAGAATAATGACAATGAGAAATGTGGAATATTCTTATCAGGTAGCCCTAAAAGCAGAAGAAAAATTGGCAAGAAAATAGAGCCAATGAATCAGAGTAAAGAGTCATAACAGAGGTAGAGGAATCGTCAGAGGAAAATTTCAAAAACCCATAGCTGAAGTTGGAAAATATCACAGTTAGACAGAAAGAGGAGGAAGTTCTAAAAGAGGACACTACGGTCGAAGATATTCTTTTCCCATAGGAAAAGGCAGAGATAGAGGAGGAGAAGTAAAGTGCTATGCCTGTGGAAAGACAGGGCACATGTTTTGGGAATGTCCTGAGAAGAAAAATGTAGGAACTAGAGAAGCTCACATTTTTGAAGCACATAAGAGGAATGTAGAGACAGAGATGAAGATAGATGTAGTGGAATAAGGAATATCACTCATGATGAGAAAAGTTCTCATGAAGCCAGAAAAAGAGGTAAGAGAACCAGTTCAAAGGAAAAATTTCTCCATAACTGCTTGCAAGACTCGAGATAGGGTATGCAAAGTAATTATATAGGGTGGGAGCACTGATAACTTGGTGTTGGATGTAGGCCTAATCAGAAAGAAAGGCTATTTTTGGAAAAGAAGCATGCAAGAGGAAAATGACAACTGGAAGGAAGAGAAACACGCGAGCATGCATGGAAAAGACCTAACGATGCTAAGGTTAAGGTTTTTTTAATGGATGGTGAGCTGAGGATATAAATAAGTAGTACTTCAAAGAAACACACACACGGGGGACAGAGAGGAAGAGAATCGTAAGGATTGTATGAGTCATTAATTTGGTGAACTAGAGAAGGCATGAGTGACTTGATCTCGAGGGTTCGATCACAGGCTGAGGATCCTGGTGCGATCTAGTCATCCTCGCAGGGATCGAGGAGCCTGTGGGAGAGAGGAGAAACTAAGACTGTAACCACACGCGAAGTGATATCTTTCTAAACTATAATAAAAGATCGAGAGCCAAATATTTGTGGAAGTAGCCCAGAAGGGGGTGAACCATGGTAACACTGTGTTATGTGACTGTATGCATGCGTCTTTTTGTATGATTGGTTGATGAATGTTGAATGAATGAAGTAACTAAGTAGATCTGGTATTTTACATGCATGCATAGAATAAATGTTATAACAAGATGTTAAATGGACTGAATAAAGGTTACGGTGCACAAACACAGATCTCGCTCAATCTCAGGTTGTAAACACCTGAGTCTTGCAGCTACCCATAGAGATATCTCGGGTGAGACTGCGCAGTGTACTCTGTGCACTGCGTTGCCTTCTGGTTTACCAGAGGGGCCCATAGTCTTTAAGGGATTTTTTTGGGGAGCTTCTTAGTTCTAAACCAGGTTCAAACTGTAAGGGTCAATGAGAAACCGAATACCCCATAACGAATCCTCAAGACCAGTAGAAGAAGACTAGATAGATAGAGGAAAAACCAACAAATGGTTATGTTGTCGTTTGATTGGAAGAGAATGGGACTGAGCATATGAGATCTATTGAAGAAGCATCAAAATAATACGGGATCAGATGACAAGAAGGTGAAAGATTATGAATTTAAAAGGGGATGTTGAGACCGTGGAATCCCACAAAGGCAGAGATAGAGAGCTGGTTGAAGACAAAGGAGTTGGAATTCGTGCAAAAAGATAACATAAACCCGAAGTTAACACCACACAAATACCTGGACAAGTACATATTCACCGACTTGTATGAAGTATTTTTCTGTGATTTCCCACACATATTGCAGGAGTGTATCAAAATATTGAAAGACAAACATATTACGAATTGGGTCAGACAACTAGAGTGGAATCCTGAAGAGATCGTGCAACTACAATGAGTTGATAATAATTTTACGTGCACAATAGATTTCTGGCTAGACAACATTGTTGTTGGATTTATCACAGAGTTGCAGTAGATACAAAAAAGTCATATATTGCAACTGAACAAGATTTCTTGAAGGGACGTCGAGGCAGGTACATCAGATCATTATATACTTCCATTAATATATTTCTATATAACAAAGGTGTAATGACAATGGAGTCAGAAAACTAAACTTCCCTGTGTGCATGGGGGAAGGGGGGAAGCACTGATAGGAAAAGAAGAAATGGAAGGAGAAGGGGATAAAGGAAAGAAGGAGGAGGCCTTGGACCCAATTATGATGGACGACGACCAGATCAAGTGGATCATGGCGACAGTTGGAAAGATGCACAGTGGAGTACCCTACCAATAGAAGGTGAACACCAAGAGAAGAGATGTAGCTGCGAGGGAAGGCTTGGCAAGTGATGAAGAGGAGGTAGAGGATCTCCGGGCTGTGGAGAAAATTGAAGAAATCATGCATGGGACATATGAGAGGAAGACGAGAGGTCCAAGAGAAGAAGTATAAGGAAACATTCCTATCCATATCAGTGTTAGTGTGGAACCCATAAACCCATGTGCAACTAATACACCAAGGAGAACACCACCGTTTCAAAAATTGAATTTCGGGAGAAGGAAGACAACATGAAGTACATATACACAAGGAAAAACAAATGGGGGAGCTAGTTCATGAAGCAATACTCAAGTATCTACACTGCACAGAGTTAGTAGTTCAACATTTAAGATGGCAAGACATGATCCCACCATTAGGTTACCAGAATTCAAAGGGGAAGTGTCGGAGGACCCAAAGAAGCACCTGTTTATTTGTGAAATTTTTTGGGAAGCAAAACAGATCGCAGACGAGGACACCAAACTTTCACAGTTAGATATCACATTAAGAGATTGTGCACTATATTGGTATATGAGTCTAGCTGTAAATTGTCCACCAGGGACAACCAGAACAATTGGATATATCAAGAAGTTGTTGATAAAAAAGTTCTAGAAGCCGAGTTCAGAGGATCAATACATGAACAAGATGATAGAGATCAGACATAAACCAAGAGAATCTATATGGGAGATTGACCAGAGATTCAAACGAATAAAGGGAAAGATAAAATACATCATGATAGATATGTAACACATGCATCTGTTCATCAATTCGCCATTACCACAATTGAAGTATCCACTATGACAATAGAAGTTTCAGACGTAGGCAAAGCCTCTCCGGGAAACCCTGCAACTAGAATAAAACCAATATCAGAAGACAGATCTAGCCATCGAGGAGCTGAAGGAAGATCTGAAGAACTTAACATTCTAGCTAAACCAGAACAAGAACAAGGACAAAAGAGAAGTTGTTTAGTGTACCACATGTAGGACAGAACGACACCATAACAATGAATGTCCAACATTCACGTAGTACATGGAAACAGGAATGCCAAATCCATTACCAACAAGTGGACTATGGTGCAAAATCTGTAAGAAACAGGGAAATGACCCATACCACTGCCCAATGATGCAGAAGTACCAGAAAATACCAAAGAGCTCGTATTGCAAATTTTGCAAGTCAATAGGCTACGATGACAAGGGCTACAAAACCATGGATTTGATGAGGGAAAGAACATCAGATGCATATAGGGTGCAGGCACAAATGATGATCGGGAAAGTTGCACCTTAGTTTAATCAAGTACCAACCCCGTACAACACTACACAACAACAATATTGCACTACGTAACAACCTTAAAACACTGCGCAATCACAATTTAACACCGCGCAACCACACTATAATACCTCAGAATATAACCAGACACCTCACTATAACACATCGCAAGGGGATTGAGCTGGCTACAGAGGCAGAGGAATAACAAGAGGAGGCTTTGGGAGAGGTAGAGGACCAGTGGTATGTCATAATTGTTAACATCCAGGACAATACGCATGAGAATGTCCACTCCCACTAGCGACCTGCATGTATTGTCGCACATCAGATCACGACACAGAAGAATGCTCGATGCTATTAGGGAAGATCCAGGAGAAGAGAAATCAAAACAATCAGAATGTTCAGTGTATTTCAGTAGAAGAGAGGGATGAAGGAAGAAACATCAACATAGCTACACGTGGAGGAGATAAAATAGGAATGACACAGTACGACTAGAGCCAGCACAAAACCAATGGGTGAAGAAGAATGTCGAACCAAGGAATAATTTTGATGTGCAGAATGAGAAGGATATATTCAAGCAAGCCACATAATAATTCTTGAAGCCAGACATTGCGTCAACATCAACCGCTCAACATAGTAAGGAAGTACCAGAGTACGAGATGCTTCCATCATTGGATCACACCAAAGAAACACAACCCCTGGGACAAGTAAGTACGATTAAAGGATTTTTGCGATCACGTGTAAAACTACTAAATGATCCGTCCTCTCTTAAAATATTACAAAATATGATAGAAATATATAACATAGAAGCAGAAGGAAACCTAGAACAGAAAATAGTCAATCTCTTGCATACAAGGAGAAGAAAAAGTAGAGAATTCAGGCTGAATGCCAACATTGGATATTTCAACATGGGAGATATTATATTGGATTTAGGATCTGAAGTCAATGTATTACCCAAGAATATATGGAAATGTACGGGAGAACCCGCATTAGGATATTTACCGGTTCCACTGAAACTAGCAAATCAACACAGAGTTCTCCCAATTGGAAGACTAAAAGGAGTGACAGTAGACCTGGATGGAGTGCAGAATAAATCCAACTTCGAAGTAATCGAGATAGTGGAAGACACAACACCTTATCCAACATTTCTTGGATTGGATTGGGAGTTTGATAACCAGGCCATAATAAACTTAAAGACGCAGAATATGACCTTCGAGTCAAGAGAATACAAAGTCATTGTGCCATTGGACCCATCAGAAGGGGAAAGGTTCATAGATCCTACTTGCTTGGACTTGGAGGAAATTAATCATTTGTACATAACAAATGCGCGAGATGCAGATTACCTAAACCCAACTGAAGATGGGGTACTTAGCTGGCGAAGCATCACCTCATGTGCATCAGACTCAGATACAGGCTTAGAAAATTGGCAGTAGAGGTTACACGAAGTCTCCACAAGAATATGCACAAGAATAGACCATGCAGTAAGATGGGTAGGTATGAAGATAAGGAACCTCCCAACTTCCATGGGGTGAACGAAATAGAAACATTTTTAACACGGTACAAAGATGAAGTGTTATAAAATCAGAGGCTCTTAGCCCTAGATATAACACTGAAGGAGACACCTGGAATATGGTGGGGTGCGCACAAAGAAACAATCAAGGACTGATATCAATGTAAGTGGTTACTGCGCATTGGGTTTGGCACAACACGAGGAAGCAACTAGCTACAAAAATATGCTGGACAGGGGGGACCAACATAACACTTGGAGAAGTGCAGAGTGCTATGAAAAATGACACCATTAGAGGAATGGCCTCACCATTTCGTGCACACATTAGTAGGAATCCCAACAAAATGGTATACAGACCAAGAACTACGCAAAGGAACTACGAGATAGACAATATTACAATGGAATTTTACAGTCACTTTCTCATTTGAGCATGATAACCCCAACATAGACGCAACACTTAAACAAATTTGAGGGGTGCTATTCACTAAGGAACCAAAAGTTGAACTCATAACAGAAGAACAAAAACAAAACAAACAGACAGTGAAAGAACTATTGTCATGCTACCATGTGCAGGAAGAAGCACCAGATGAAGATGACCCGTGCGATATTTAGATGGAGGAAGGTGAAGGCGAGAGAGAAGTGGAAGGTCCACCTATGGAATCAAAAGTAATTGTTGTGTCGATCAAAGTGAATAAAGTTAATATTGGGACAATTGAGAATCCCAAAATGGCCAGCACTGGATACTATTGGGATGAGAAAATAGTGGAAAGTATAACATACTTACTGCGTGAATACAATGACCTGTTCCCAACAACATTCACATAAATGAAAGGCATAGCAGGATATCTAGGAGAAATGAAGATACCGCTCAAAGTCGAGTCAAGACTGATCAGAAAACGACCATATAGACTAAACCCGATATACAAGCAAAAAGTCAAAGATGAGATCGATAGGACATTGGAGGATGGAATCATATAACCTATAGAATAATCTGAATGGATAATCCCGATGGTAGTTCAGGAGAAGAAACAAGGGGGAATAAGAATATGTGTCGACTTGAGGAAGTTGAATGATGTGTTCCTACATGACCCGTTCCCTACCTCGTTCACAGATAAAGTCATGGAGAATGTAGGAGGACAGGAAGCTTATTCATTCATCGATGGATTCTCAGGGTACCATCAGATCAAGATAGCACCAGAAGACAGATACAATACCACTTTTGCCATGGAATGGGGATCCTACCAGTATATAGTAATGTTGTTTGTATTGAAGAATGCACCAACAATATTCTCCATATTTGTCATAGTTTCATTTAAAGAGTTTATCCACCAATTTCTAGAAGTATATCTGGATGATTGGATAGTTTATAGTTTGTTGAAGGACCATGTAGAGGCCTTACGATTGATTTTAGAAAGATGCAGGCAGTTGTAGATATCGTTAAATATCAAGAAGTGCATCTTCGGGACACCTTTTGGGATATTATTGGGACATATAGTATGCAAGCAAGGCTTGTTAGTAGATCCTGCCAAGATTGCAGTAATTGTTAACCTACCACTCTGCCAATTGAGAGTGACATTGGGACACACATGATACTACAGGAAATTTATAAAGGGGTATGCATAGATCATTACACCAATGGAGAAATTGCTAAGGAAAGACACAAAGTTCCAATGGAATGAGGACTATCAGCACGGTCTGGATACCCTGAAAGAGAAAATGGTAACTGCACCAATACTAGTGTTCCCATATTGGGAAAAGACATTCCATGTACATGTAGATGCATTCACCATAACACTTGGAGCTATTGTGGCACAGCCAGGAGCAGGAGAATTGGACCATCCTGTAATATTTGCTAGCAGAAAACTATCAGAATCAGAGCAGAACTACAACACCACAGAGAGGGAAGGATTAGCTATGGTCTACGCGCTTCATAAGTTTAGACATTATTTCTTGGGAAAAAATTTCAAGATGTTCACAGACCATTAAACGCTCAAATACCTCGTCAGCAAGCAAGTGTTGGGAGGGAGGATTTGTAGATGGTTATTGTTTTTTCAATAATTTGACTTTGAAGTGATAGTCAAACCAGGAAAGTTGAACACAAGACCTGATCACTTGTCGCGGATTACTAATGGGGAGGAACCTACAAATCTAGAGGAAAATTTTCTCGACGCGTAGTTATTTTCATTCTAGATAGCTGATGAATACTTCGCAGATATCATCCAGTACTTGATTACAGTGACTGCGCCATAGGAATACAACACTAAACAGAAGAAAAATCTGGTAGTCAAGGTTGCAGATTACCATTTGATTGTAGGACACTTATACAAAATGGGTACATACAACATCTTGAGAAGATGTGTGCTAGAACAAGAAAGACCAAGGATATTAGCAGAATCCAACGAGGGAATAGCATGAGGACATTATGCAGGAAAATATACTGCACAGAAGGTATTGCACGCAGGACTATGGTGGCCACCCATTCATAGAGACTCAAAGGACTACTGTTAGAAATGTGATGCATGTCAGAGGGTTGGAAAACTGAATAGAAGGGACGAGATGCCCCTGTGACCACAAGTAACTTTGCATGTATTTGAGAAATGGTAAATAGACTTTGTGGGGCCAATTAAACTAGCAGCAAAAAGGTCAGGAGCGAGGTACATTATCATTGCGACAAAATAATTAACGAGATGGGCAGAAGAAGCACCAGTGAAATATTGCAGTGCAGAGACAACAACACACTTCCTGTTTGAGCAATTGATCACTAGATTTGGCTGCCCGAGGATTTTGATAAGTGACCAAGGCACTCATTTCATTAACAATACTATTAAGGCTATGACTGAGGAGTTTGATGTTCATCATCAAAATAGTACACCATATCACCCTCAAACAAATGGAACAGTGGAGGCCTTTAACAAAATCCTTGAAAATGCACTAACAAAGATATGCCACGTAAATAGGGATGATTGGGACCTAAAGATACCAATAGTATTGTGGGCATACATGACCAAATGCAAACAATTGACAGGACAGTCACCATTCAGATTGGTGTATGGACAAGAAGAAGTAGTTCCATTAGAATATTTGGTACCTAGTATGCACGTAGTAGCAATTACAAACATGAAAGAACGAGGCGCAACACAAGAAAGGCTAAATCAACTGATGATCATGGAGGAAGACAAGATTCTAGCAGGGTTTCACCAAGAAGTCTAGAAAGCAAGGGACAAATCTTGGCATGACAGACATATCAAGAGAAATGATTTCAAGGAAGGAGATTTAGTCTTGGTGTATGACAGTAAATCCCTTCAGCACCCAGGAAAACTCAAAATGCATTTGTTAGGACCGTACAAAGTGAATATTGCCACAAACGGGGGAGATGTACAGTTGAAGGATTTAGGAGGAACATAACTTAGAGGGATGATCAATGGGAGTCGACTAAAGCT
>SNQJ01S0038475.1:19353-46683 GCA_010110895.2 Picea sitchensis
CAACATCTAAACTCAACTCAACTAGTCAAACTGAAGTGTGAACTGAAAGAGAATATTCTCCAGGTGGAATATTCTCTACTAAAATATAGGAGACTGGATAATAACTAATTATGACTAATAAACAAATAAAAAAATTAGGAAAATTAAATCCTAGGTATGTGTGAAGTAACTCCAACAATACAACTGTGCTACTGCATCAAGGAGGAGGACATAAAGATGGCCATCAAGGATTGGAACGATGAATGGAGGATTCTAGTCTTGAATCTAGAAATTCCCGCATATATGGACGCGGAGGTAGGACAGGGACAAGCACCTACCAAAGAGATAACAATGCCCAAGAAGCCAAGGATAGGTCAGAACAAGGCACAACAGAACAAAGGTGGGGCATCCAAGAAAGGCACCCAGGCGGGGAAGAATAACAACACCTAGGCGAGGAAGAAGAACAACACCTAGGTACATGAGAAACAAACCGAGGAAACACATGGAACCACATCGAGTGCTACTAAGCAGGATTAATTCCAGACCAAGAGGCCAGTCATCCAAACAGGGGGTGTGCACAAGAAAGCTAAGGCACACAGAACGCCACCAGAATACATGATCATGAAGGAACATGTGGACCTTGTGGCCCAAATGGTCCAGGATCTCACTGTGGAGGATTTCGACAATGCTCAGTGCCAAAGAGATGGGATTGAGGAGGAGTTGGCATACATGAGGTAGCTCCTCCAACATATCAACGAGACACAGGGGGCTAATAGAGGCATAGAAATTGTCCCATCAACATCACAGGCAAGAGCCGAGGCTGGATCAAGCGAGAAGGACAGGATCCAAATGACAACACAACCAAGCTCGACATTTCACGTCACACCCAACATGTTGTGCATGGATGAAATCATGGGGCAGACACCCCTGGAGGATTTGGACCAAATACTGTTGGTCATGACGCGGATACTAACCAAGGCCTTGTATAAAATGCAATTCAGCGTCGCGCAGAAGGTACAGTCACGTGCACACACAAACACAACGAAATTACAGCAAACAAAGGACAATCAGGATGAGTTGGAATTGGTTCTTGAGTAGGATAAGATCGATACCAAAGATGAAAAAGACCACATGGATAGGCTGGAGTAGGAATTGGCCGTAGCCTATTAGAAAATCCCAAATAGAACGCAGACAACAGATCTCACGGTGACACAGAAGATTGATCATATTGTGCAAACAATTGATCAATATAGGCAGGAGATCAAGCACCTCTGGGCGAAGCTCATACCTACCACTCCACCAGAGGTGAAGGATCAAAGGAAGCAGGAGGTAACAATGTAGATAAAGGATATAGAGAGAAAATTTCATGCAGTGACCGACTTGTTCGAGAAGGCAACATAACTATGGATGAAGATGGAAGAGGATGAACAGGTCCAGTGGTGGGACCATGTAGAAGAAAGGATAAGCGCAGCTATCCAGGACCTGAAGCAGAGGTAGAAGACAATTCCGATCACAGAGCGCTTCAAAGAAGCGCATGATATGAAGAAATTGCAGGAAGAACTCATAGTTGCACAAACATAGAAGAAGGAGCGCCAAGCTCAAATGGAACCTCTCCAGGAGTGGGCAACAGAGGTCATTGCGCAGGAGGAAGAAGCAAAGAAGAACATGTCACAGAATTAGGCATAGTGCGTAGGGATGACCAATGACGATATTGTAGTGAAGGTACTGGACGCACTCAAAGAGAAGATCGCGCAGTATCAAATGCAAACAAATGAGCTCACAGAGAAGTTCCAAGCGATCACATGAGATATCGAAGAAGCGCACAAGGTTTAGGTGGCTCGAGATGAGCCACATGTCAGAGTTGGGGGCCTGTTGGATGCAAGCCAAATCAGAAAGAAACACTAATTTTGGAAAAGAAGCATACAAAATGAAAAATACAACTGGAAGGAAGAGCAACACGCGTGCATGCATGAAAGACCCAATGACGCTAAGGTTAGGGTTTTTGTAATGCATTGTAATGGATGGTGAGCCGAGGATATAAATAAGTAGTACTTAGGAGAGAGACACACACGTGGGATAGAGAGGAAGAGAATTGAAAGGATTTTATGAGTCATTACGCTGGTGAACTAGAGAATGCATGAGCGACTTGATCCCTAGGGTTAGATCACAGGTTGAGGAGCCTGGTGCGATCTAGTCATCATCACAGGGATCGAGGATCCAGTGGGAGAGAGGAGGAACTAATACTGCAACCACACATAGCATGATATATTTCTAGACTATAATAAAATATCGAGAGCCAAATCTTTGTGGACGTAGCCCAAGAGGGGGTTGAACCATGATAACACTGTGTTATGTGACTGTATGAATGTGTCTTTGTGTCTGATTAGTTGATGAATGTTGAATGAATGAAGTAAATAAGTAGATCTAGTATTTTACATGCATGGATAAAATAAATGTTATAACAAGATGTTAAATGGTCTGAATAAAGGTTACGATGCCCAAACACAAATCTCGCTCAATCTTAGGTTGCAACCACCCGATTCTTGCAACCACCCATAGAGCTATCTCAAGTGAGACTACGGAGTGCACTTCGTGCACTGCATTGCCTTCTGGTTTACCAAAGGGGACAATAGTCTTTAAGGGCTTTTGTTGGGGATCTTCTTAGTTCTGAACTAGGGTCAAATTGTAAGGGTCAGGGAGAAACCGAATACCCCATAAGGAATCCTCAAGACCAGTAGAACAAGACTAGATAGATAGAGAAAAAACCATATCCATGGAGATGGTGGAAAATATGAAGTTGGAGACGACTGCACATCTGAATACATATAGGGTGTCGTGGTTTCAAAAAGGACATCAAGTCATGGTAAGTCGACAATGCAAAGTTGAATTTAAAATAGGTAGCTATAGAGATGAAGTTTTATATGATGTCGTACCTATGGATGTTTGTCATGTTCTGTTGGGAAGGCTGTGGAAATATGACATGAATTTCATACATGATGGAAGAAAGAACAATTATACCCTTGATAAGAATGGGTCTAAGCATATTATGTTTCCAATAGAAGACAAAGGAGGTAAATAAGAAGTTGGTCCTAGTACACTGCTCATGAGTGGGAAGGAACACTTGAAATAAGTCAAGAAAGAACATGAAATGTAGTTTGTTGTTGTAGGTAAGCCGAGAGTCATCCTTACAAGTACTTCTATGGATTATTTTCCTGTGAAATTTCAGGAGTTATTGGATGAGTTTCTTGATATTGTTGTGGATGAGTTACCTCACTCTTTAACGCCCATTAGGAGTATCAATCATCATATTTACCTTATTCCAGGAGTAACTTTTCCAAAGAAAGAAGCATATAGATTGACCCCTCAAGAGAATGAAGAGGTCAAGAATCAAGTCCAAGAATTGTTGGATAAAGGTTTGATCAAGGAAAGTTTGAGCCTGTGTGCCATACCAACTGTGTTGAGTTCAAAGAAGGATGGAGGTTGGAGAATGTGCACATATTCAAGAGCTATCAACAAGATAACCACCAGGTATAGATTCCCTTTACCCGGAATCGATGATTTGATGGATTGGTTGAGTGGAGATAGTTATTTTTCCAAGATAGACTTGAAGAGCGGTTATCATCAGATAAGGATGAGAGAGGGAGATAAATGGAAGACAACATATAAGAGAAATGAAGGATTCTATGAGTGGCTTGTTATGCCATTTGGCTTAACGAATGCCCCAAGTACGTTTATGAGATTTGAATGAAGTACTAAAATATTTTATTGGTAAGTTTGTGAATGTTTATTTAGATGACATTCTAATCTTCAATAAGTCTGAAGAGGAGCATTTGAATATGGTGTTCAAGAGGTTACAGGAAGATAAGTTTTTGGTGAATTTGAAGAAGTGTTATTTCATGAAAACAAAAATTATATATTTGGGGTTTGTAATCTCTTCAAATGAATTGAATATGGGTCCAAAGAAGGTGAGGGAAATAAGACAGTGGCCTTCTCCAAGAAATGTGTTCGAAGTAAGAAGTTTTCATGGGTTGGTGAGTTTTTATAGGAAATTCATCAAGAATTTTAGAAGTATTTGTGCACCCATACTTGACACCATAAAGAAAGAGCATAAATATTTTAATTGAACAAAAGAGGTTGAGAAAGGATTTAGAGTGTTGAAAGAAAAGATATCAGAACAACCTATTTTAGTTCTGCCACATTTTAAGAAGACTTTTTTTGTTAAATGTGATGCAAATGGAGTAGCCATTGGTGCAATTTTAAGTCAAGAAAATAAGATTGTTTCTTATTTTAGTGAGAAGATGAATGATGTTAAGATAAATTATTCCACATATGACAAGGAATTTTATGTTGTGATTCAAGCCTTGAAAAAGTGGAGACATTATCTTATCCCGAAGGAGTTTGTCTTGTATACTAACAATCATGATTTCCAATTTATAAACAGACATGAGAAGTTGAACCAGAGACACGCCAAATGGGTCGAATTCATGCAAAATTTTACTTTTTTTTATTAATCATATTAGTGGAAGCGCTAAAAAATTTGCATATGCTTTCAGCAGGAGATGCTTGATCTTGCAGGAATTTAAAGTGGAGACCTTGGGATTTGAACACCTCAAGGAGATGTATCAGGAAGATCCATATTTCAAAGAAGCTTTTGAAGCATGTGAGAACCCTTTGTTAAGGAATATAAATCAGTGGACGGAGTATCTAATCCAAGACGAACTATTTTTAAGGGAAGTTGTTTGTGTATCCCAAAATGCTCAATGAGGGATAACTTGTTGAAGAAGAAGCATAATGAAGGATTGATTGGAAATTTCGGCCATGATAAAACATATGCGCAGTTGAGTTATTCATACTATTGTGTAGGTATGAGATATGATGTGAATAAATTCGTGGACAGATGTAGAATCTGCCAATATGCAAAAAGAGAGAAACAAAAAACTGGATTGTATCAACTATTTCCTATTCCAGAGAGGCCATGGGATGCCATAAGCATGGATTTCATTCTGTAGTTGCCAAAAAACTAGAGAGGGAGTGATTCAATATTTGTAGTAGTAGACAAATTTTCAAAGATGTAACATTTCATACTGTGTCACAAAACCAGTGATGCTACTCACATAACAAACCTGCTTTTCAAGAAGATTGTGAGATTACATGGGTTGCCCAGAAGTATAGTCTCGGAAAGAGATACTAAGTTTGTGGGAAATTTCAGGAGGACTTTGTGGAAGAAGTTGGGGACAAGTTTTTCTTTCAGTTCAACATATCATCCTCAGACAAACGAACAGAATGAGGTGGTAAATCAAAGATTAGGAAATTTGTTGAGGAGTTTGGTCACTAAACATAACAGTCAGTGGGATAAAATTCTACCCCAAGCAGAGTTTGCATATAATGACTCATTGAATAGGAGAAATGGTAAAATCCCATTCCAGATAGTATATGGAATGCATCCAAGAGGAATTTCGGAGTTGAGATATTTGGGACGAGATGAATTCCGAAGTGTAGGAGCAGAGGATTTTGCTGCAACAATGCAGAAATTGCATGATCAAATTAAATCATAGCTATAGGATAGCAACCAGAAATACAAGAACATAGTAGACCAGAAAAGAAGAGAAGTTAATTTTAGATTGGATATCAATTCTTATCACACCCGAGGAAGGAAATATTTCTAAAAGGGAAATATAACAAGCTGAAGATGAAGAAGATAGGACCATGTAGGATCCTCAAAAAAATTTCTACCAATGCTTATGAGATTGAAATACCAGAGGACATTGGAATATCACCAATATTCAATGTAGCAGACTTATAACCTTACAATATGAATGATATAGAAATGACATATGGAAAGGAGGAGATTCAATGGAAGCAACAGATGCCCATAACAGAGAAGCCACAAATAGAGAATATTTTAGATCAGAGGATTGCTAAGAATACCAGGATAAAAATTTACTATGAGTATCTGGTTAAGTGGAAAGAACATCTAGTAGAAGATTCTAGTTGGATAACTGAGATTGATATCCAGAAGCATGGAAATAAAGTGGAGGAGCTCATAGACAAGAGTCCATGAATCTTTTTGGCCAGAGGAGTATGATGTATGAGTATCACCATCAACATTCAATGAGGCCAAGTGGATGACGACTCAACATCCAACGTGCACATTCATGCTGACTTGAATTCCAAGGAGAGCACGTCACCTTCATATTTTGAAAGTTATTGTAATTAAAGGCTCCGTAAAGTTTTTGAAGTTTGAGCCATTGTATCATCTCTGGGAGATGTATTTGCTCTTAATAATTGTAGAATTGTACAGATCTTGAGCATCGACTCATATCTATATTGTAAATTCTCATTTATTGTAATAAGCCTTAGAGGTAGGAAACTTAATTGTGATATGATAACACTATAATAATTTGTAGGGAAGGCTCGAGAATCCCCTTGTGTATAAATATATGTAATATATGCCCAAATGAGGTTGCTGAGTTTTATTTGTTGTTGTTGAAGAGAGTTGTAGAGGTTGTTGAAGAATATTGTAATTATTGCTAGAGTTCATCTTGCTGAAGAAGAGAAGTGGACAACTACAAGAACACTTTGTAAATGATTTGTTGAAGGAATATAACAGAGGAGATTGGCTTCCAAATGTCTGGGTTTGATTATCTCTGAGGTCATTAGGTAATGTTGTGTTATTTTCTTTCTATGTTTTATATGCTTGTGTGTGCATTTCATGATTAGATGAATGAATTGTTGATGTTCTTTAAGTTTCAATTGTTTCTCTTCTGAAAATTTGGTGTAAGGAGTGCACAGTGCCATGCAAGGAGTGTGAAGGTCGAGTCATTGTCAGACTCATTTTCTCACGAGAGATAGCGTGAAACATTGAAGAGTGAGTGTAAGGAGCGCACATATATTCAGTGGAGTATAAAAAATGAAGAATACCCATGCAAGGTGTACACAGGGCCAACACTTAGCCAAGTGTTGAAAAAGTCTCAAGCAAGACGAGCGTAAGGAGTGTGCGGAAGGATTTTCTAAAAAACTCCAAGTTTGAAATCTTTCGAAGGTTCAGAAGAGAAAAAGGAGTGTGCTAGAGGTTAAAATCATATTGAGAGAGAAATATCAGGAGAAATCACAGGTAAAAGCTCTTGGTGGAAGAGTCCCCTTTCAATTTCAAGGTGGAGTAGATGAGATCCGGTCGAGGAGGAGCCAAATATTTCATAGCCTTCATATCTGGGAAATTACTACGAGTTTTAACCCTTGAAGTCCTTCGGACTTCCCAAGTTAGGAGATTTTTCATGCTTAGATGCAAAGGAGACAAGTTTCCCAAAGTCTCGGGATCCGAAGTGAATCTGGATCGTCCATCAACGAGGAAACGTGTCCATAGATTGAAGGTAGTCCAGAAGGTCGACTATGCGGAAGTATTGAAGTGTGGCCGTGAAAAATACGTAAGACTCACAAAACTCTAAAAGTTGAAGCACATATTGACCATTGAGAATGAGTACACATGTCAACAGATCTTGTACTTTGTGAGTCTGGTGGTCTGGGAGAACGGAGGCGAAAAGTCTTGTGGTTCGAGAACTCCCGAAGGCCCAAGTAGATCTCGAACGTTGGTCGGGAGGGACACGTGAAGAGTGTATCTATCCTCCACTGATTCGACCTTCAGAGGTATTGTAAGTTTGAGCAGCCTGAACTCCCAAAGCTCGAAGTTCTGGAGCCAATCGTAACCGTTGGTTGTAGACGAGACAAGAACCATAGATCCATTGCCCTTCGAGAATTCAGGAATTCATGAATTTGGGAGGAAGAACAAGTTGGGTGTTGAAAGGTTCTGAAGCCCGAAGCCTGAAGAAATCATCGACCATCGATCTGAGATAGACACCAACCATATGATCTACCCTTTTTGGCTGTTCACGGGTTTGGCCTTTGAAAAAGTTGCAGTGTGTTACTTTTGGAGCTCCTGAAGCACGGAGCCTCGGAGTCCTGAATTCTTCAGTAATTTGAAAGATGGCCCACACTTTTATCCCAGGATCACGTGGAAGGCTTTGTTGATGTATTAATACCCTCATGAACTTGATTTTACGCATGGGGAAAAAAGGAAAGGCCTATGGAGAATTTTTTCAAGTGTTCAGAGAGACTCCGAGAGCTAATTCAACTCCTTAGTTTGAACGATCCTAGACTGGGAGGTCGCGCGAGCCCCAGGAGGTGGTGGGGGTTTGCATCAATTTTTCTTCCCCTCTCCCCCTCTCACACTCTCTTTCTTCCTCTTTTTGTTACCTCCTCCCTACATAGCAAGGAGATAAATAGCCTTGACCTAGACATGTCAAGAACTAGACCCAAACCTAGACATAGAAGGACCTACACATGACAAGACTTGGAGCATGATCTAGACCTATACGATGACCATGATGTAGATCATGACATAGACCTAGACCATGAACTTGACCACAACATAAATCTAGAGCTATATTTAGACGATGACCCAGATCTTGCGTAGACCATGACCTAGACCACAACATAAAGCTTGATATAGATTTATACGTTGATATAGAGCTTGACGTAGACCATGACATAGACCCCCMTGTTGAGGAAAAGATATGAAATTATCTTACTCAAACATTTTCAGATCCTTCTTGGCTAAAGCAAGATAGATGAGAATATCACCCTATGTTTATAGCCATCAGATCTGATATCCTAATTCACAAGTATTATTTACAAGTGCTTAGGTTGTTTTTTTTATAATTAAAAGCTTGTTGAAAAACTCATTTTTATGTAATTTTCTGAATATATCAGATGCTGAAATAAATATAGAGACAGAAGTAAAGACACCAAGTAAATAATCAACACATATGAGACATAAAACAATCCTTTATTTCATTCCAATTCATTAAAGAATCGTTCTCTTTACAAAAATTTCCTGAGAAAGTTTTGGACCAATGTCAAACTTAGACGTCCCTGATGAAAAATACAAAAGGACTTTTGATAGAAAATCAAAACCTGAACTTGAAAAGATGGATCAACTGGCCATAGATTGCTTCGCACTAGACACTACATAATAGCCTTTGTCAGCCATGAAAAATAATTCACAAACAGACAAGTCTACACAGACTATCAAAGATAGATCAGTACCTCTGAAAAACAAGTGTCTGAATGATGTAATTCAACCTTGAATCTTATTCCCTACGATAATAACCTGCTATCATAAAAAATAATTAGGCTTCTAATGAATTAAGGAATGAATGAAAACTAAATTATCTCAATAAAACTCAAGAGAAAATCTTAGTATGCTTCTCCTTCTATCCCCCTCTTGTTCCTCCCTTTCCTTTTTCCTTTAANTGTTGAGGAAAAGATATGAAATTATCTTACTCAAACATTTTCAGATCCTTCTTGGCTAAAGCAAGATAGATGAGAATATCACCCTATGTTTATAGCCATCAGATCTGATATCCTAATTCACAAGTATTATTTACAAGTGCTTAGGTTGTTTTTTTTATAATTAAAAGCTTGTTGAAAAACTCATTTTTATGTAATTTTCTGAATATATCAGATGCTGAAATAAATATAGAGACAGAAGTAAAGACACCAAGTAAATAATCAACACATATGAGACATAAAACAATCCTTTATTTCATTCCAATTCATTAAAGAATCGTTCTCTTTACAAAAATTTCCTGAGAAAGTTTTGGACCAATGTCAAACTTAGACGTCCCTGATGAAAAATACAAAAGGACTTTTGATAGAAAATCAAAACCTGAACTTGAAAAGATGGATCAACTGGCCATAGATTGCTTCGCACTAGACACTACATAATAGCCTTTGTCAGCCATGAAAAATAATTCACAAACAGACAAGTCTACACAGACTATCAAAGATAGATCAGTACCTCTGAAAAACAAGTGTCTGAATGATGTAATTCAACCTTGAATCTTATTCCCTACGATAATAACCTGCTATCATAAAAAATAATTAGGCTTCTAATGAATTAAGGAATGAATGAAAACTAAATTATCTCAATAAAACTCAAGAGAAAATCTTAGTATGCTTCTCCTTCTATCCCCCTCTTGTTCCTCCCTTTCCTTTTTCCTTTAAGAAATATAGAATTGGTTGAAGTAGTTGAACTACTTCATTAGTTAAGTTAACTAAAAACTCAACCAAATTTTTAGTTAGGGGGAAAAGTTATAAATCATAATAAGGGTTTTTAAATAAATAATAACTAGTAAGTGGGACCCCTTGTGACTCCCCTTTAGCTTTTGACAATCATAACACAAGTAGTTAATTAAACAAAACATCCCTCCTTATGACTCCCATCATCACATTCATATTTGACAATTCTTCTCAATGATATTTGAAATTATTTTCAAAATATATTACTCATATATCCAAATATACCATGCTCTCCAAAATTTATGAAGTCAACTGTTCTCAACAATAAATAAATAAATAAAAACTTAAAATCCATATTTCTGACTTTGAGATACAATCCTTCCTTTGATCTCTTTGAATCTGCCTTTGGTTGTGATGAGACTTTAGGCCTAATCACCGAGCCAACATCTATTTCATAAACAGAGCGAGTTCATGGATGGCGAAAAAGAACATACTTGTAACCAAAAATCCTTAAAAGAATGAGCTTGGTCGAGGAGTTCTTTGCTTGCCTAAAAAATTGGAGCTTAACCACAACGAGCAACAATTGAACAATATGCAAGCTAGGGTGACGACCAATGGAAGAGGTATGGAGTGATGTGCAGTAAATGCACGTCGCTTCCATCCTTTACTCATTCAATTACTTAGTACACGCCATCCAACCATCCATTGATCCATTCAATTAATCCATGCATCAAAACCAACATCCATTACTTGCCAAATGTGCCACCCTATGTCACATTAACCATTGTCAAACATACCATAATTCATATTGAATGTGCCTTCATATAACTCGATACATCGAATAGCCACTAACTTTGTTCGCTAGGACTAACAATAATCCTTTTAATTTCATTTGCATATAATGTAGCATGGCATAGTATAGTATAGGATAACTTAGTTCCTTTTCCTTAGATTTTTCCATAGGCCTCTTTTCTATTTTCTATTGCTCTTATTTCCTCTTATAATTAACATGTGTCTTGTGTAGGTACAACATGTGATAATTCATGGCTTAAACAACAATTCCTTAACCATGAATATAAGCCTTTCATATAAATAATTTGGAGCTTAGAGCACGAAACCCACACATATCATGCATTATCCATCTGTCATTATATCGCAAATAAAACTAAGATATCATCATCAATCAAGTAGAACCTTGTAAGCAATGTCGAACATCAGTATAAACATCAAATAAGAACCAGACTTGATCCTTCAATCTACAAGGGGGTCCCACCTACTAGTATTACATATATCATTAGCTTATAATATTAGGATTTAGCAATACTTTGTGGGCGAAATCCTTGTTGTGATTTTTATCGTCAACAAACTGGAGACTCCACATGGAATTTTTTTTTCAACAGATTTAGAACTCAGAACTCATGGTTTCACAGACCGAGAACAACAGATCAAGAATATATAACCAGGAAGATTTTTCAACAGGGGGAAGTGAGTAGATTTAATGGAAAAATGACCGGGAATTTAGGAATAACTCATGAAAAATGTTAAGTATGAGGGGGTTTATCCATGTATGCATAATCATTTAACTGAAATCTACTCTTTACTTCAAGGAGAAAAATTATGGGCTTGCTCTTTTAAATTTTCAAATGGATGAGGAAATGGAAAGCAAAAGCGGGAGATAACCAATTTCTTTATAAGGCAGCAGTGAAGCAGATAACAAATTCAAGAGTGCTTTCAGGGGGAACATCGTAATAGTTGTGTAAGCTTGATTGCTATTGACTAACAATATCTTTCAGGAGTGTCACTATGGAAAAAATGATCCAACATCTTATTCTTGACCAAAATCAATTAAAGAGGAAAATGAAATAAAAATCATAACATAATTAAAATGGCAGAACTTAAAACAACAGAGATAAAATGATAGAATGTAAAAGCAATGTGAAATTGTTAAAAAAAGAAATCAGAAATCATACTACTATAAAGCATAAATAAAAAACAATAAAAATAAAAAATGAAGGCAGAGCTAGATTACTATAATACAAAAAATCCAAATAGCGATAGAACTTTTCAAGTTGGTTCCATGTAATGTTTCAAGTGAGAAATGTTAGTGCTGTAAGAAAACAATCGCTCCCGTAAATATTTTAGAATGTAAGAATTAGTACTCAGGACAAAAGCGATCTTGAAAGGACCTAGCCATAATTTTTGAAATTTTGAGACCATTGATGGTCCTTTAGAGTATATGATTAGATCATCAAGATAAATATGAATGTTTATAAATTCATCAGAAGTTATCTGTATAGGTCTTTTAAAAGTGGTACTTGCATCAGGTAAGACATAGAGCATACATTCATGAGTCATAGTACCCCAATCAGTGATAAAGCTGGTTTTGTAAGCCTCCCTTTTACCTTGATCTGATTGTAACAAAAAAAACCGTCAAGTAAGGACATCATCTGTGACCTCACAACTTGCTACATAATCATTTCCATATCAGGGAAAGGGGAAGGATTTTTCATAATATCCTGATTGAATGTGTGAAAATTAATGTAGAAGCCAATATGATTAGTGACCTTGGAAACAAGTACTAATTTGGAAATCCATTCAAGGAACTTAACCGGAAAGGTGATTCCATCCTTCAATAAATTTTCCAACTCCCTTCGAATAGTTGCTTTCAATGCAGGGTCGATAGGTCTTTGTTTTTTCCTAACTGGTTTTATTCCTTCCTCGAGGGAAACGGCATGATGTATAAGACCAGGATCAAAACCATGAATATCCTCATAAGACCAAGGTAGAAACATCTTGAAATTCACCAAGTAGCTTGGCAAACTTCAATTTTTCTTCATCAGAACATTGGGCATCTATTTTAACATCCTTTAGAGGTTTGGGTGTCCCAATGTTCAAGGAGAAGGTTTCACCCACCTTCCCTTTTGACTCCTCTTCTTTCTTTTTTTCTTTATTGCCTACATCAATCGATGAAAACAAACTTTCTAGGGGAGTCAAGCCTTTAGGAATCTTGTCATCTTCTATGGATATAATTTCCTTGGGCTTAAAAGGTTCATTTTGAATGAAAGCATAAATGCTCTCATCATTAGGGAAGACCTGCCAAGATTCTATATTGTCAGGGATGTATGGACGATATAGATATTGAAAAGTACAATTAGGCCTATGTGGAAGAAGTTGTCGAGTAGGAGAGGCTGCAAAAAAAGCTAACCAATCAGCCATCCAGTTCAGTTCCCTCTTAACATGAGTGATGTTGAAAGATAATAGATTCGAGATAAGTGCCCAAACAGTTTAGGTGTATTGTTTCATCAACTTGTTGCTAGGGGATTAAAGCTTATGTATAAGGTTCACAACAAGATCAGAATCCCCAAAAACCAAAAGGTGACCAAAACCAATATTATAGGCGTTTTCAATTCCTAGTAATAAAGCCTTGAATTCAGTGACATTGTTCATGCAAGCAAACTCCAATCTATAAGAAAAGTTATGGATTTTTACTACAAGATAAATCAAGATAATGCCAACTCCATTACCTTCATTAGAACATGAACCATCGAAGTGCATGTGCCACATACTATTATCTAAATCAACTTGTTCCAAGGGAATGTTATCCTCCTCAGAAAAGATGGAGTACACTCCTAGGTCTTCTTCGATATAGTTTACATTAGGTTGTGGGACACTCTCTATATAAGTTGAAATCCTTCCCTCTCGAAGGACTATAATGTTTTTACCATTCCGAGGAATGGATAAATGTGTTCCGTTGAGTGAGAGGTATCCACCTGTTAAGGCTTTCCAATCTCTTCCCAAGATGATTGAGTAATTTCTTACTGGCATGTCAATTACCTAAATGCTAAGGGTTGTCCTTATTTCATGGTGTCCGCACAAAACTAAGGTCACATCTTTAATATCACCTATGGTCGTTTGTTGTAGACTATTATAGGAGAGCATTCTATTGATGTTTTCATTTGTACAAGACAAGCCTAGCTATTCCATAATAATCTTCGACATCACACTTGGGCTCAAACCACCATCAATGAGGCAACAATGGGAGATTTTATCCATAATATTCACAAAAATATAAAAGGGTGATTTTTTACAGGGTATCCAAAGTTATGTGGACCTAATTTATTTATATATGAATCCTCTTCATTTATATCTTAGAGAGGTTGGCCACAATAGAAGCCTTTCCTTCCATGAATTGTTTCAGATGCCTCTATTTTTTAGGGACGACAACCATGTCCAAAAGGGTGACATCTGCTTTGATGTTGGCCAACTGATTCAGAATATTGTATTTGGAAGAGGGGAGAGGGGGAGTTGTTTCTTGACTGTCAGGAACCTTAGGAACATGAACCGTAGAAGTTGGTGAAGATGAGATTGGGCTAGAAGAATTGCGGGGAGGATCATATTTTCCCTTGGGAGCGCAGTATTTGTTCCTAGTATTGATGATCATGACATCTTCTGGCTCTACAAAATCTAGGACAACGATGGTAGTTTCTAGCCTTTTACCAAGGATCTTATCTCTGACACTCTTCCTTACTTCACAAGTGGCTTCCTTGTGGTGTTCCTCGCAAAAGTTACACCAACTTCGAGGAAATATAGCTTTAGTCTGAAAATTATTTTCAATTGGATTCCTAAAGGGGGGTGCAGAAGAGGATGAAGCTCCAGGGGTGAGAGGGGAGACAGTTCCTTTTATCTCATATGATATCATACGATTATTCATATCTTGTATTAGCTGTAAGAGGGTGGACATGTTTGTCTGTTTAACTGATTCTCCTCGGGGAAGACCTATTCTTTCAAGCCGTTCTTCATACTCTAAACAAGTATGCAAAGCGAAACCAAGAATATCAATGGATTTTTCCTCAAACCTATGACGATAGGGGGAAGGTAATACAATCATAGGGGGAAGGTAATGCATTGTAATAATGCATGAAATCAACTTGGTTATGAGGTCAGATGATCTTATCGGACTAATCGGTAGGTGTGAACACTAACAGATCTCCCTAGATCCACCTGGATCTAGAAAAAAACAAGACAGGACAATACTCTTTCCCTAAGTTGTAATCATTGAATTTGATAATAGGAAGGAATAGATAACATACCTTGATATCGCTTCCTTAGGTCTCTATTGATCCTGCTTCACTCTTGTTCTCTCATGAAGTCAAGTCCAAGGCAACACAAACCAACCAAAGTGAAGATAGCAAAATATATTCAACGTCAACTTATGGATATGATCAAGGAATTACACAATAAAGTAAGAGAGACTTTATGGGAAAGGGACATGCCACTGTATCATATAAATGAAAGTAGAAAATACAACCTGATCGCCTTGATGTTGCAAGATTCCTTTCGGTGGCTCTTGGTTCCAACACACACACTTGTTCTTGAACTTGCATGAAGAAGATCCAATATCTCTTGATAGACCAACTAGAGTCTCAAAGCTTCTGTCACAACAGGGTTCTTCACACAATTCTTTCACCAATTCTTCATTCAATCTTGCTTAACCTTTTCCATGAGAATCCTTTCAATATATAGGAGAAGTTGAAATGGTTACATGGATGAGGATGATCCCATCAAATTTGAGAATCCAGTAAAATGACAACCATACGAATGCCAACTCATTTTCTAGAAGATTCCCTTCTAGAACCTTCGAGACCTCTTCTCCTTTCCAAGATTAAAAATAGGTTCGCACCCTGTGTATGGAGCAAACTGCAAGAAGTTCGCACCCTAGATGAAGGAGGCCTGCGAGAATGAGACATTCTCGCACCCTAGTCTATTGGCAACCTACGAACTCACTTTAAAAACATGTTTTTTGGAAGGAGACAAGTGCCATTTTTCTCAGGAGAAAGTTCTTGTTGGGAGCTTGAATACACCCTTGTTAAGATATCACCAAGATGACCAAAATCATGTGTAACAGAATGCCCCCCAAAGTATGAGGCCATAATTTGTGATAGCCGAAATACTTTGTAAACTGCATGCGTGTGTCAGAAACCAGGAGCACGCCTAATCGAAAACCTGCAAACAATCAAGCATCTGCAGAATATAATACCAGTTCTGAGGTAGGCATTCCCATACTCAAATCACAAATGGATGACATCATGAACTTAGGTCATGGCCACCAATCATACACTGTGGATCCATGTCGTCAAAAGATATCGCATAGCCACCAGGAATACATTGTGGATCGATGAGAGAATACTCAAATGGGGACGACATAGCCACGTGTCATACAAAGTGGATCTATGCATTGACAAATTATACATATTCCATTGCAACCTGGATAAAAAAATATGAGACCCAGGGTCTTTAATCCCATCACCTGAAAGTACTAATCTAACCATGTGATTACATGTGCTAAAGTCGAACATGGTAGAAACCACTTGATTACCAGTCAATGATGCAACCGTTAACAAGTGCGAGGGAAATTGCCATTAATGTCAATGACTCCCAAGGTACACTAGTACAATCCACCGAATGTGAATAAATGAGTTGAGGTCCAACATTCGATGGAATCTCTCGATCATGGGTCAATGATGAAAACCCACTGTCGAAAGCGAGGAAACCTGCCATTGAGGCATGCAAGTTCCAAGGTACAAAATAATTTCTAAGTCTTGTTTCTAGATAATGAGTTGGAGTCTATGGAAAAAAACTCGTCACATGAGGGCCTTGATGTATCCCCCATCAATGACATGAAATGAGTAACAGATTTTGAAGGTGAAACAAAGTATGATATAGGTTGAATTGGACACAGGGAAGGCTAACACGGAGAGAATGGACAACTGCAGATGGCTGACTCAATAGAGGTTTCAGATGAACTTCTCTTGAACATATGAATGACACGACAAATGATTTGGTAGTACTGACTCAAAGATGACTCAGGATATGACCTTGTGGCAAGTCGAATGAGAGACAAATGGATTTCCCAAACCGGTTTCAAATAATGAATAGGGAGTGTCATGTTCAAGAGCGACACTTACTACCAATAATATGAATACGAAAACACATCCCTTTCCCAAATTTTCCCCCACCATTTCTGGTGAGTACCTCTTTATTTTTACGCAAGCTTGAGGAGGATAACATATTCTTGTTAATGTAAGCTCATCCTTCAGATGAGTCCCTCAGAGTATGTTTAACAAACCATAGGAAAGAGTGGTTTGGTCCCATTACGGGTCTTTCGATGTTTGTTTAACGAGTTCAAAGATATAAAACTTGAAGGTTTTTCATGATTATAGAGTCTGGAAAAACACTTAAAAGAGAACTCTCTCAGTTCCTGTTTCATAAAGTAGTCTGAAGAGACCGAAAAAAAGATAAATTATCTTCCAACAGACGCTTTATTCAAATACTTTAACGAGCGTGAAAATAACAAGATCGCTCGACAATCTTTTCATGTTTAGAGAGTCTGAAAAGAGCTTAAAGATGACTCCAGGGGATTCCTTTTTCGTACAACCTTGATGAGCCCGAAAAAGTGATAAAAAATTGCTCAATTATGTTCTCATGTATTTCCGAGCATGAGAGAGAACAAATACCAAGCACTAGGTTTTGTCTAAAAACCATAAAAAATAATTAAACATGCGATGAAAAAGAAAAAATATCCGTACTCTTTCGTGTAGACTTCAAAGTCATTATATCTGCAAAAGTCGCACTCATAGGGCTATTAGGCATTAGGTTTGATGAATAAAATAATATAAAAATCATAAACATGGTAAAAAACAAATATAAGTGGGTAAAAGGGCTTTTACCATAGTTATTGTGACTTTGCCAAAAATTTAGCCCAAAACCCCTCTTTTGCCCTGGAATTTCAGTGCTCAATTGCAGAAGGTACAAGAAACCATTTGGAAAACCGTCTCCGTCAGTGAGGTAAGATCCTTGTCTTCTACCTTTTCATGGTTCAATTTTTATTTTTTATTGAAAAATTTCAAGTTTTTGAGTTTGTTTAGGGCCAAAACTTACGCCTAGGCATTCTCGCAGGCTATCCATACAGGACCTGCGAGAATGCATGATTCTTGCGGGTGGCCCCAAAGGTACCTGCGAGAACCTCGCACTATGCTAAAGGGGCATCTGCGAGAACCGCAAAATGAAAAATGAAAAGATTTTTGCTCATTGAAAAAAGTGCCAAGGCTTGAAAAGGGTTGCTAACTCTCTTCTTATGGTTCTTGTGCAGGAATTTAACCGTCACAATGGTTCTGGAGTGGCACGAAGGAGAGCATGAAGAAGATGATTCTATTGCCGAGAATGACCCAGGCACCGTTGCTGCTCTACGAGATTGTGGTCTCCTGAAATTATTTCGGATCCCGGGTATGAGGGCCCAAGTCAGGCTGTTGGAGTATCTCATTCATATGTGGGACGTGGACCAACAAGTATTCCATGTGGGGGTCCACACATTGTCCTTGGATATTGAGGACGTTTACTTCCTAATAGGATTATCATGGCGTGGGTACCACGCTAGCTTGACCAGTAGCCGAGGTGGCGGGCTTCCTATGAGTGAGTATTGCCGTCATTACTGCGTTCCAGAGGAGGAAAGAAGAAAATGAAAGGTGGCCATTTGGGGTTGCAGGTTGAGTGGGTTTTACCGTCTCCAGAAGATCTGAGGATGCTGAGGTGGTGCAACCTCATGGCCCGACATGTAGTTGGGCCTATCATCAAGTACAATGATTCGTTCTTTGACTGGTTGTGGCCATAGATGCTGATGGTAGACGATTATGCCTATGCCGGATTGGATTTTTGAGGGGACCCGGACTTAGCCCTACCTGAGGACGCTCAGTAGGGAGATCTAAGTAAGAAGTACACATTTTGTTCTTTTAAATGTTTTTGTACTTTTTTATCATATGAAATGTTTTTTATGCTTGCCCAAGAACTGATCAAAAATCACTTTTGAATGACACAGATGTGGGACCATACCAACCTCCAGTTACCTCTCCTATTCAGCGACAAGGAGAGGTGGCTCCAGTGCCATGATGGGATGCTAAAGATTATGAGGCAGTGGAACAAAACTTAGAGGAGTTGACTGTTGACATTCCGGACATGCCTATCAGAGAGGTCCCACAGTGTTATCAGCGCCATACGGTGGGCATGTCAGAGTCTATTGGCCGACTGCTTCGTAGGGTTGCCTGGGAAGTCGTGTGCTATCGCGAGCATCATCCATGACGTTACTTTGTAGAAGCTATGAGCTTCAGATTTTGAAATTTTGGTCCTTGGACGAAACTTTTTTGTAAAAAACTTTTTGATCATTATATACATATATATGGATTCTACCGGCTTATCTTGAGTTGTGTGATACATGTGATGTGATTGATTTATAAATGGCCCAAATGTCTGTCTAATACATAGTTAGCTAATGCATCAGTTAATGTATTTAGACATCTAGGAATATGTTGATACTCAATATAATCAAAATAACGTTCCAAGAGGCGAATTCGTAAATATACTCGTAATAAAGTAGGACTTTGAATAGCATAGACATTACTTAACTGTAGTACTACTAGCTGAGAATCGAGTCGTACAACCAAGTGACAGATACCAAGCGAGATAACATCAATCAATAATTTGATAACGACGCTATACTTTGCAATATTGTTGGTCGCACAATCGAGACACACACCTCATAGAGTGATAATCTCGTTTGTAGGGGCGTAAATTGCCCAAGCAACAGAAGCAAGGTTCTAAGTACTACGGCTAGCACCATCAGCGAAGCCAATGTGGGGTAGCGAAGACTCCGACATCTAGAAATCTAACACAACGTAACATAAGGGCAGAGACCAAATAACGAAAAAACATACTATAGTAACACACAAGAAGTATGATACAATAAAATACAAGTACTCATGCACAGGTGATCTTTAGGCATAATACTTCTTTAAGTACAATCCATTTCTAGGTTCAATCAAAGGGATACCGTCGTAATCTACTAACTCGTAAGCTCCTTTCTCCAGAACGCATTTCACGATATAGGGACCTCGCCACATAGCTTCAAATTTTCCATCCCCTAACACATCTTGATCTTGTTCATAAAGGAGAACCAGATCACCTTCGGAGAAAACACGAGGCTTGAAATGTTTGTCGTATTGGGATTTAACACGTTTCTTTTGGGTTTCTATGACTAGGGCAGCGTTGCGACGAGTTTCGTCTAATAAAATGAAATACAATAGATGTTCTTCTTTAACAGAAGTGTTTGGGAGGAGTTCGACGGTCAGTTTCAGGGAGGGTATCTCACATTCGATCGGAAGGATGGCTTCAAGACCATAGACTAACCAGAATGGTGTAAACCCAGTAGCAGACTTAACGGAAGTCTGGTAGGCCCACAATGCTGAGAAAAACATCGTGTGCCAACTTGTTTTGTGAATCCCTATCATTCGTCGAAGCATGGTAATGAGGACTTTGTTAATCGCTTCAACTTGGCCATTGGCTTGTGGGTAATAAGGCGTTGAGTTTTCATGGCAAAGACCCAATTTTCAGTGAGTTCAGACATCATGAAGTTTCTAAAGTGGCTACCGTGATCGGTGATGATAGCCCGAGGAACATCAAAATGAGCTATGATGTGATTGAATATGAATAACGCTGCGGTCTTTCTGGTGTTGTCAAATGTCGGCATCACCTTGGCCCATTTCGTAAAATAATCTACGGCTACAATAATGTATCCATGCCCCTCGGTCAAGTGGGGGTGACATGTAATGAAATCGATACCCCATTTCACAAAAGGACCGACAGAGACCACAGGGTGAAGAGGAGCAGGATGTGACCATATTTTATGGTTGTAGATCTGGCAAGCATGGCATTTTTGGACGACAATTATACAATCGTTAAATAATGAAGGCCAAAAATACCCTTCTCGTAAGATCTTTTGGGCAGTAGCATACCCGGACATATGACCACCACAGGCTCCAGAATGGCAGCTATTTAAGGCTTTCTCGACTTCATCAAACGTGAGGCAGCATTGAAAAACTGAGTCAATCCCACAACGATAAAGAGCATCACCAAGGATAATATATTGACGGGCTTGGTAGCGTATTCGACGCTGGTCAGTATTGGACAAATTGGGCCAGAAAGTCTGGGTTTGGAGATATATGATGATATCTCCGTATGAAATATTATCGGAACTAATTAGGAAAAGGGATTCATCGGGTAATGAATCGACTGCTACATTTTCCGTTTCAGAGTAGGGAAAGTCGCATATCAACTCGACAAAAACTAAGGATTTCTTGGACTTGGCGCATTCGAATTCTATGTCAAACTCTTGTAGTATCACGATCCACTTGGAGTATTTTCCCCCTAGCAGTTGACAGGTGAGAATGTGTTGCGTAGGGTTGCAGTTAGAAATTACCATAGTCTTGCGAGAGAGGATATAGTGTTGGAAACGTTGAACTGCTTGGACGATAGCCCATGCCAATTTTTCGACATGTAAATACTTGGTTTCGGTAGGCGTTAGGCTTCGACTCAAGTAATAGATAACATGTTCATCATGAGAATCATCCTCCTGGACAAGGACCATAGCGATGGTGTAATTTGAGGCTGCGAGGTAGAGGAAGTAATTGCGACTCAAATCGGGGGGGAAGAGAAGCGGAGCACGTGTCAGGGACAGTTTGAGAGCTTTGAAAGATTTGTTTGCGATGGTATCCCATACGAAATCAGACCCCTTTTTCAGTAGTCACGTAGATCCAAGATTTATCTCGGCACAGTTCCGGATGAAACGACGAAGAAAGTTTGCTTTCCCCTGTAAACATTGTAACTGGCGAAGTGTAGGAGGAGGGAGATTGAGAATCACCTCGACCTTCAAACGATCTACCCTGATCCCTTGACGTGAAACGATAAAGCCTAGAAGTCGTCTAGACTTGACGCAGAAAACAAATTTGTGAGGATTCAAGCGTATATGGTAAAATTGACATCGGAGGAAAATGGCTCGGAGGTGTATGGGATGATCGACCCGGCGCATGGAATGAGAAGGTAATTCATCAAGATATGGGTGCACGATGTGCTTGATATCTTGGAAGGCATAAGACATAGCGCACTGGAAAGTTGCGCCAGCGTTTTTAAGACCGAAAGGAAGTTTCTGATAAGCAAAAGTGCCCCAAGGAAAAATAAAAGAGGTTTTGTGTTGATTTTCAAGAACAATATTGATTTGATTATATCCGGAGAAACCATCCATTAAAGAGAAGATTTCACTTCCAGCGCAATCGTCGACAATCTGATCGACGAAGGGGGTAGAAAAGTTGTCTTTAGGACAAGCTTTGTTAATATCATCCCTAGCAAGCTTTGTTTCTTGTCTATCGGGACAAGATTGGAAACCCAGTCAGTGAGGGCCACCGGGTAAATAAAGCTGGCTTTGAGAAGTTTCTCGACTTCAAGTTTGATAGCGGCTGCTTTACGTGGGTGAACTGGACAAAAGTGTTTCCGGACGGGTTTAGTGTCTGGGTATTTCTTAATCTCATGTATCACAATGTCGGGGTCAATACCCAACATTTCTTCATAGCTCCAGGCGAAGACATCACATAATTCTTTGAAAAGTGACTTGTAGGTGACGATCTCGTCAGGGGAACACGAAGCTCTGATATACACATTTTCGACAATTCTAGGTTTGATGGATATGTCGAGGGGAATAGTGGGTGAAATATTGCTTAAGTTCCCTTCGGAAAACACATTGTGTGTGGACTCAGGAACGGTTGAAATGACGACAACGATCAACGGGGTTGAGATTCGTTGGTAGCTCTTGATGGTGTGTTGTTCCAAGAAGAGGATGGAACGGTGATGTCCATCGTCCCAGGGGGTGTCTTCCATGACAGCGATAATCATCTTGTCCGTGGGAAAAATGACGCAGAAAGGATCCAGAGATAAATCACCAAGAGAGGGGGTAGAAGGGGTTGTCGATCGAATGGCCTGATAGGCAGACTCAAACAGATTCAAAATCATTTTGTTGCCATAACGAAAATGATCGTCGGGGTCGGATACTATGCATGGGTCATGAGACGTAGGGGTTCCGGTGGAGATCATGTTGGTTGAAGCGAAAGACGGATATGGAGCATTGAGCGGTGGGATGGGGAAGGTACCCATTAATGATGAGTCTTTGAGAAGACCCACACCTACGTTCGCATATCCAGGGGGAGTTTTTGTCAATAAACGGTACGTTGCCAGTGCGTGTATCCGAGTTAAAGAAGGTTAATTGGTCGACGGTAATTACCTTTCCTTGATGTGGGAAACATACAACACGAAAAAGATTCGACACAACTGCACGCATGGAATCAATCTAGCTACGACCGAGAAGGAGGTTGTAATTGATATGAGCGTTGAAGACGCCTACTTCGACTTGGACCGTTTTTCCTTCTAACGTGATTGGCAGCGAAGGGAGGACACCGTAAGGCTTAAAAATGGAGCCATTAAAGGCTTTGAGTGTGTTATGGGATTCAGTCAAAGAGGCAGAGCCGATGGATTTCCAACAGGTAATAGACATGACACACATCGAGGCACCCTCGTCGATAACAGTTCTACAAATGTTTTTGTCGAAGACAATCACTTGTATTTGGAATGCGAGTTAAGGGGGTAACCTTGGAATGTGATCTTCCAAGTAAAAAATTATTAAATTTGTATCCGTAGGGTCGATTCCACCGATAGCTTTCAACAGTGCCTTCCGCTGTGTAGGACAACTTTGAAGGACTTCGAGGGCTGACATCGCGGATGGTGCTTGGGCCAGATCTTCAATAATGTTGTAGTTCTGGGCAACACAAGCATGAGGATTGAAAGTTGATTTTCAAATGATGCCCTTTGGAGGAGGGCGAAGGACTGTGTCGAGGCTTGGTCATTCGAGATGAAGAGGACCGTTGGTAGGGGGAGTCGTAGGAGAGGGTTGGACCAATGAATGAGGTGTAGCATCAACCTTCTCTTTAGAGGAAGAATAATCTTTGGTTCGAGTGGTAAGTGTGATGTCACTTTGCTTTGAATCTCCTGTACACATTAAGACATAGGATGTAGTGGAGAGGGATGGTTGGTTGTAAATGACCAATTGGGCCTGTTGTTGAGAAGGGAAGGGTTGTGAAAAAACAACTGGAGTGGGTGGTTTCGTGGTCCTTTGAAGGAACTTAGTAACCTTGGTGTGTCGTGGACAATCCTTAGTGTAGTGATCATCACCACAGATAAGACAAGGGTATAGGGGTTTGTGCTTATCCCTATCGTCAATGGGTGGTGTTTTTGTTCTCTCTTCTTGTGAAGTATTTTTGTCCTCCTTATTCTTACCCTTTCCCTTTCTGGATTTGTTTTTACCGATGGGGGTAGATTGGACAACATTTACCTTAGAAGTTTTGCTGGTGGGAGGGGTAGGAGATAGAACATTTTGAACATTAGAAGAAATGGGTTTAGGGTTGTTGCTAGAGGTTTGGACGGATTGTGGTTGGGAATGGAAAGTACCAATCACACTGTCAGCTGCATGAGAGGAAGCATGAGTAGTTGAAGTGGCAGAAGTAGAAGGACGAGGTGCATCAGGGAGTAAGTCATAAAGAGTACCCGTTTGTGAGTAAACGAGGTCAAGGTATTGAGCATGACTAATGGACTATTCTTCTGTGACAACTCCACCCATGGCGATGTCATGACCGATTTTGTTCATGAATGATTTCATGAACCACTCTACCAGCAACTGATCGGGAAGTTCGAGTTTGATGAGACATCGTCTTCGTCGCCACTCATGAATGTGATCGGAGATATGAGTGGATTTGTTTTGTTTGAAAGAACTCAAAATCTCGATCCCTGTCTCATAGCGGATCGGTAACTAATAGTGGGTGAGGAAAGACATAGCGGGGGTGTTGAAGTTGACAAAGAAACCTCATGGTAATCCTATATACCACTTCGCAGCAGAACCCGTGAGAGTTCTTTGAAAAAGGCGTAAACGAATAAAGTCATCCATCAAGGAGTTGGATGAGCACCAAAGGTGAAAAGTCATGATGTGATTGTTCGGGTCCTCTCCCGCTTTGCCATCAAATTTAGGGATGTTAGACGGTAGTTTGGATGGAATGGTGGGCCATTGGGGAGAGTGATGAATCAGATCATTTAAAATCCTCGATAGATCTAGAAGATCCAGGGTGGCTAAAAAGGGTAACTATCTATTCACATGCGGGTACTGGTGGCTTTGGGGAGGAAGTCTCATTGACAAACCAGTGGGACCATACGCAGTCTGCATGTAATGCGAGGATCCGAGCATATTTGGTGGTTGTTGCAATGGAAAGTAACTCATAGGATTGTACCCTTGAACAGGGGCATGGGGTTGAACGATCGAGCCCCAAATAGGATTCGACGTACCTAGATATGGTTGGCCTATACTAGGGGGTATAACGGTGGTAGCTTGAGGCTATTGCCCCCCATTCGATTGAGGATTGTGTTGTATTAGATGGTTCCAATATTGGGCCAAGGATGGAGGTATGTTTTGTCCGTAGGGTAGGGTTGGTGGGGGTTGTCCCCCAATCGAGGGTTGAGTTGAGCCTCCTTGGTGAAATTGTCCACCAACAAGAATCTGGTAATTTGGTGTGAATGACAGAATGGTGCTAGTAGGATCAGTGCCATCGATAGAGGATGGAAAATATACTATGAAAGGGGGCAGAGGAAGTGTCAGAATGAAACCGGGAGGAGAGTGCCCAGAAGGAGTGGGACCACCAAGATGGGGTTTGCGTAGGAGTGGAAATAGAGACATTCAATGCATGGTATCCAGGTGGAAGTGTCGGGGTGACTCTGGGAAAAAGCGGTGTGCCAATGGGGGTTTGGCTAGCTGTGGTAATCCCGGTGTGAAGACTTGTAGTATCGGTGTAATGGACCATTTGTAGAGGGAGGGTCAAGATGTGGTCAACTCGCGGAGTGTATGTTCCAGGGAATTAATATGCAGTAGTAAAAGGTACTGCGTTTGGATCAAAGGTTTCGGGTAGCTCAGTTCCGACAGTTATATCAATGCCTGCTCCAGAGCCAAAGAGATCCTGTCTAAAAACACCAGTGGCCCAAAAAGGATCTTGACCCTCAGGTCCTAGGAACGATCCAGTTGGTGATCCGGAAGACTGAACAACTAGTTCTCTAGAAGGGGTCAGTCGCATAATACGTCTCTCAGAGGTGGGGTGAAGTCGAAAGTCTTCTCGAGAATTGGAAATTTAGAAATGTTCTAGAGAGTCAGTGCTCTCCACTTGTGGAGTGGTGACATCTTGGAATTCATTCTGTTGAGGAGAGCCCTCCGGTGGGTTGGCAGGCAAGGGTTGAGAATCTTCCAAATTTTCTGGAGGTAAGCCCTGCATTCTATGTGAACAACATGGAGGGTCAATTGTGAACGAATTAAAAAACTGACAAAGAGAATCCTATGGTCAAGTTGGGTGAACAAACAGTATGCACTAGTAAAAATCTAGGAAGCAAAACCAAACAATCAAGACCTTCTAATTTCGAAGTCACTAGTTGGTGATGAAATCCAATGTCTCAACGACGAGATGAGAAGGGGTTGGGCTAGGGTGGAAAAGTTATGTTGATGACCTGCTTAACGGACTTATACCCTGGTGCAAGCTCCCACACATAATCGTGGGTATACCCTCCAAGGATCCTGAGTGAGTTTGGCCAACGTCGATTCCAGGTACCGTGAAGACTTTCCCCTTCACAGTCACCTTGTGTAAGATCCTAAGAAGATAGGCCACTAAGGTTACCACTAAATAAAGCTTGGGGGAACAATCGACAATCCGATCCACATGCAAGGGCAGGGTATCTAGCCCAAAATCAACTTGAGATGCTTCCACTCATCATTGTGGGTATACCTCCAAGTGACCCCCGTAATATGTGCAATCTCTACACCGATATCAACAAAGCAGGGTGAGTAACTCTGTCAATATCAATGCGACCTCGGGTTTGACCCTTGTGTGAGAAGGGATTCCCAGGACAAAATGTTGCAAATGGAATTTGACACTCCTTACCACAAGATGCTATTTTGTGTTTTGTGCTTTGGAGAGTGTATCTCTTTGCCTATTCCAAAGCTCTAGCCTAGCTAATGTTGGTGTAATAGAGTCCTAGAAAAGAGTTACTAGTTAAATTTTAACAATTGCGCAATATTATTACAGGCTGTTGTTACTCAAAGGAGATGGAAATGAAACCGATGTTGTGTGAGACTCTGACCCGACAATGCATAGATATGAATGAAATATATCAATTTTTGTTCGATGAATCCTATTTACAGGAGGGAAAGAGGAGTTTTCTGGAACAATCTTGAACTACGATATACAATCTTCTTTGAAATGCAATATCAACAAATCACGAACAATGCCAATTCTCTATTTGTTCTATTTCAACAATTGA